>JAHXJK010000204.1:0-139951 GCA_019395245.1 Botrytis pseudocinerea | reverse complement strand
ATGATGATCATTTCTTTGATCTGAGACATGCGGATAGTGTTGATGAAGTTGGTGGGAGAGCATTAAAAAGTATGAAGAGAGCACATCCAGAAATATTTGACGAGGAAAATATGCAAAAGACATTCAGCAAAGGATTCGACGAGGAAATCAGATGGTGCCGAAGTCCCGTCTCGATTGGAGGATTACGAGTAGGATTCGAAAGAGCTAGCCGTCCAAACGGTTATGATAAACCGACGTGGGAGGATTGGGAAATCGAAAAAAAAGTGGTGGAAGGATAAATTCTCCACTTTGCATAGGGTACCATATATCAAATTTGTATCCAAAAAGCGAATACGATGTTTACTTAGACTAGTGCCTTCGCTTGTTGTCATGTGTAACCATCGCCAACGCATTTATATTGCATTGGAAATTTGGAGTCTCGCAAGCGCGTGCACTCTTTTTGCCTAATTACATCCCGGAAGCGCGGGATGAGATGGCGTATTGCCTATAATATTGAAACTCGATACTTGTATGCTTTATCCAATGGTAGAAAGGGAAATCAATATATGAATCATTCTATAGTAGGAATATTACGAAGAAGTCCCCGTGATGTGGAGAAGACAATTTGATATGTATTAATAGATAGATTTCTTCGCGTGGCACATACTTATTGAAGTTTGACGGATGCTTGGCGGGCTGAAACATACAGCATTTTGGGCGGGATTGGTGGAAGAGGAGGTTTTGTTGCAAATCGATATCTGAATCTTTGGAGACGAGAAGAAATGGCTTGCAGGAGTTACAGGGCGGATTTTTTAAGTGGAGAGAGTGGTTAAGGCCGGGGAGTTTGGCCGGGGAGTTTTTTGGTGTGGAAATGTGTGGAGTGGATTTTCGCAGGGTGAGTGGGTCGATTGGGATGGTCTTGGAGAGATGGCTTGTCGGGGAGGTAAATGGGGTTGGGGACGAGATTGTAAGGAGAATAGGGAGTAGCTTGTCAATGGTGATATGAGTCTTGTGGGTGGTATGGTACGGTTTGGGCTGGGCTTGCGCTTGGACTTGAACTTGGTGGTTGATGACGGATGGATGGGTGGATTCACAGTACTTGGAGTTACGAGAAGTACTTGCTGACTTTGTGAGGTATATCGTGGTCTTCAGGCATTAGCTTTGATGGTGAGATACGGGAAGTAATGGTAATACAACTTTCCGCTGATATATGTATGAAAAAGTACCTACTGGCTGGAATCAGCGAATAGGGATCCGAGTGGATGGTCAGGTAAAGATGATGTGTAATGAACATCACTTTTCTCGATACCTATGTCCAAGCTGACTTTTCTTCAAGATGATTGGAAGATCATGGGGTGAGACTGTAAGCCTTCTGGTGAGGCGGCCAGTAAATGACAAGCTGGGCTTGGATACTCGAAAGAATGGAAGATGAGTCGATGGATGTCCCGTGTTCTTATGCGTGGATGTGATGTTACCGCACACGGCATGGCTTAGTGAGAGATGGGGTTTGCTTTGCTGTTGAAATGACTTCTTCTAGCTCTGGGGCTGGTATGTAAAGTTGGGAGGCGTTGGGATGTGGTAGGTGATTGGTTAAGTTGAGGGAAGATGAAGTGTAAATTTACAATTTGTTGAATATCTGGATGATGGTTGGCCTTGCCCATTAACACTGCGGCTATGAAGCTGTGGTAGGGACATGTGAGCATGTCGTGACGAAGGTTGTAAACCTTTAGTGTGCAAGATTGAAATGGATTGGTCTTGATGGGAGACTGAAGTTTGGGAATAGTCGGGTACTTCGCATTTTATTACATAATGATTGATTCATTTTCTTCTTCATCTGTTCGTGAGGCTTTATTCAATTGGAGAGGGGATGCTTTTGTGTCCATTTTCGCTTGTACCTGCACTGGAAAGTTCTTGAAACTTTGTCAACGCCGGATTATTTAAAGGCTTACGGTCTGTAATTTGATATTGCAACCGGTTCCAAATACAAAGTTGCAGATGAAATAGCGTAGTTGAATGTTGTGGGCATGGTACTGCACCATTCTGTGCAGATTTTCCGAAGAAAAGGACGGTCTGCACACTATTCTCTGACACTTGACATTGGTTGGATGCTCTGATACGAACAATATTTTGCGAAGTAATGACAACATGAATCTTCTAGTAGCAGCAGTATTGTAATCGGGGCTCTGATGATAAAGTTCTGACCGTCATTCCTGCCACATTTACACTCGATACAGGATATTTTACAGCACCAGGTTTGGAAATGGGGATCTCTTTTCCACAAAGAATACTGTTGGCGATACATACGCAATACCAACCATTTGTCAGAATCCCCCGCGCGTCTTAGTTCTGAGCATGTCAAATTTAAAAAGAATAATTGCGATTTATGCACACACTTCATGGAGATAGGATCCCCTCTATTCACTAACCTGTCATTTTAGCTGAATTCGGCCAGATTACCCCTCTTCTAGAGGTTGTAATCTTCTATAGGGCTTTAAGAGCTGAACTTGCGGCAAGGATGAATGATTCAAATTAAGTAATTGGATTGGTTGGTGTCCGGAGCACTGCCAAGGTTGTGACGTTGTTAATCCACTCAAAGAAGTAAATGGCTTAATTGGTTATAGAGACTTGAAAATGTTAGGAAATTGCTTCACACTGATATCTGAATATATAAGAACTTGCCAACTTCATTTTTTCGACTTCTGATCAGAGACTATAGACACCAAAAGGCTCAGATGTCGTCCTACTAGGCGGAGATTCTCATCTCCAGATATCATATCTGAATTTTTTGTCTACACTATTTAGAGCGATAACAGAAAGCTCAAACGGCACTAGAAATTCGTATTTGACGATACTTTTCGGCTCATGATACAAAAATTACTTTCCCTATTACAAAAAAGCCTGGCCCAGCGATGAGTCAGAACTTTCTTACCAGACTGATGGAGTCTTCTAGTCCTAAATGGTCGGAATAGTAGCTTTTTTTCATTATTTGAAGAGTGAAGTTTCTCTACGTATCCCTCCTTATTGTATGTTTCCGTGATACTCGAATCGTAACATTAGTCGTTTCGATGAGATCGTGTAAAATCTTGGTGAATGTAATTTACAGTGTGTTGCGGATTTCATGTGAATGTGTAAACGAGCGTCACTTATTTCCTTTAGGTAGAACTGTGAGCTACAGTGTTGTTCAGTTTGCCGGGTTTCTGATTATATGAATGTTCAAATATACCCAATTATTCAAACTACACACATCCAATTGCAAAAGAACATTCGACTTAAGGTCCTTTCGGCTTTCATCAGACTTCTAAGTATTCCTCTTTCACATGTTGATTATCATTCGTCTCGTTCAACACGTGAAACCTAGCTAAGGTGATTCTTCCAAAGTATTCTAGGCGGCTTTTGTCGTTAAACTTCCCATTTGATCGTCACTAAATGTTCGAAGTTTTTTTTGACATCTCCAAAACCTCAAACATTGTTGTTTACCGTTTTTTTCCTTCGACCTTCCTTCTTAATAACATCACTGGCACCATTGTGAGATTTTTGGAAATTTTTATCTTGAATTGCGTCAGAGATAGTTGGAAACTCTCAATTTGAAGCAAGGGAGTTTGCCTAATATACTGATATATCATCATTGCTTCATGTCAATTTTCTACAGCCTAAACAAGTGAATTCGTGATCATTTCTTGCAATGGTTGCTTAAAGGAAACCAGTCGTATTTCTAGATTATAAAGGCTTCTTGATTGAAAGAAGGGGGTAGATATTCCAATTATCTTCCAGTTTTGGTGAGACAGTGGCAAATTTAATATTTAACGCGCAATAAGTCTGAAAAATTTTCCACAGTGAAAACTCAGATTTAACAGATATTGGCATTGCCCTTCAGGAGCGGCTGAGCGTTTAGATTCTCATGTTTATTCTTTCATAACTTGACATCTCATGCTCGATTTTGTAAGCTTTCATGGCCTATTGTGCTATTGCCGTCTATCAATTGTTTCCCTGTTTATCATATCAATTCTTCATGTAATATTTTTCGCTTCTACATGTACTCCGAATCAAATGTTACAACCAGTAATTGAAAAATAAAATCATTTATCTTTTCAAACGTCTAATCAAATGTCTTTACACCGATCCACCTCAGAACCGGTGAATCCGCTGCAATGCATAACCCTTATATCCCCCTTCGAAAAAATCTATCCACAAACCATCCAGTGCGATGCTATAACATTTCCCTTTCTTACCTGATACCAAGACCCTGGTTCCAAAAAAAATCTCAGTTCTTGCGCTTGCAAGAGCGCCTTGCCTCCCGAGTATCACGTCTTGAGTTAAGACATTGAAATGATAATGAAGCGTCTAATTTATCAATAAAAATTTCTAGTGGTCCTTTCAGCGAGGCTTAACCTCGGACACGACATTGTATATTTCTCCATCTGGCGCAATGATTGTCGAGAAGAAATACTTTGGTGAAGGAAAGCTCGCACATAATTTTTAAAAGAGTAGCAAAAAGGGAATAAAGTAACAAGGCAGTGGTAAAATTCAGAGTAAGTATCGGCCCCAAAATGTTCTAAGCTTCATTGCCGACGCTTAACGGACCTTTCATCTGCTCATACGTCAATCTATAAATAACTCAAAATCCTATTTTGAATCCTCAAAAACGAGGCAAATGAGTAAATAACAGCTTGGATGTGAAAATCTGTCTTCTGGCAGTCTCCTAGCTCTCTCCGAGGCTTGATAACCTGTCTCTCCTAATTCTCCACTCCCCTTGTCTTGTTAATCGAAATTCAAAAATTACACACTCCTCTTATTTCCATAGCCTCGAAGAGTTCTTGTTTATCCTCGAGTCACATCATGTCCATTTGCCCATATCCATAGTTCGTTGCCGTTATCAAAACAGGAGAATCTTGCAATTTTATATCCCAAAGCAAAGTTTAGCGAGAGCGAAATTAGCGAGTGTGAAATTAGCGAGCGTGACATTCAGGAGGGGTATGCGAAGATGCGATTAATTGGATTTACTTCACTTTCTTACCTATGATCTTCACTTCCTTCATCATCTATTCACTATTTCCTGCGTCTTGTTTGATATTCACTTACACACCTTACTGCTCTGCTTTGGCAAGATAATTATCCACGTTCCTCAATTCCCAGTATGTAGACATCACTTCATTCTTCCTAAAAACTTTATCAGAGACGACTAGAAATTGTTTGGTTATCCAGTCTATGAACCCACATTCCCTTTTCTAAATCTATGTCATTTTCAACTACATATCCATCAATCCCCCCTTCCCGTTCTATTTCACGGAGTGATATCTATCCTATTTCGGAACTTTTCTCCTAATGCCATTTATACTTTTTTGTTGTCGGCAAAACACCTGTTATCACCACAGATATATATCATCAAATCCAAACAGCATCTCTTCTGGAGATACCTTCTATCCAGATTGATCCGATAATAGTGCACAAACCACCCGATTCAAACCCTCACCCTCAGAGCGATAATAACACGATATCGAAGATCTCACTCAGAAATTTAAACCGTAATATTCAGCTTTATATACAGACCACAGAAGGAACGGTCTTATATCCCAAGTGATAAGCAAAGAGAAAGTAAGTAACAATCTCTCTCTTACAACTCCACCTTCCGATCGATGGACAATCCCAAAAGCCCACCACCTTAAGTTATTTTTCTCAAGACTCATCTATAAACATTCTTTTCTTCCTCCGAAAGAATCATTAAAGCTTCTACGCAGATACTTCATTGTTTTTTACGTGCGAACGATACACCTACCCTGCATATCCATATCATTTTCTAATTCACAACCCCATTATCCCTATTTTCAGTACCATCCTCATCTCAGCTCCTGCCCTCTCCACAACGAAAAAAAACAAAAAAAAAAAACAGATCTTCCAAACACAAAAGACTAACACACACAACAACACCAAATCCACACCTCACCTCATTCACCTCATCTACCTCTCTACTAATAATCCTCATCTCACGCAACCAAAAAAAAAAAAAAGCACAGAGAACCATCCAATTCCACCTCCAGGCATGCGAATAATAACCCAACACCTACACACAGCACCCACCACAGCCCTCCAATTCATTTACGCACACTGGAATTTAGAGATTGAGAATTGAACGCATCGATCGACCGTGACCTACCTAATCAAAGCCGAGCCAAGCACTCGCCGATATCCGAATCCCAAACAAGTTTCGAATTTTTCAACTCCACGGATCGCTTCTGCTGACACCGCGATAGATTGAAGTGCAGAGGTTTTACTACGAATAGGCGGTTTTAACTTTAATGATAGGATTTTAAATGTATTTCCTTAGTGTAGTGAATCTTTATGCGCTTGAGGAGAAGGAGGAGGTATCTCCTAGATGTTAATAAACTCCACTACTACTACTTTCACAACCACATCTCCACCACCCCTTTCCGTTCTCCATCTCCCTGTCCCTTCTCCTTCTATACAAATTCACATTCAAAGTACCCCAAAGTCCATATATCCAATCGATAAAAATTCCATTTCCATATATCTACGACTCAGATCCAAACCCACACACTTTGCTTCGATACATGTAATATATATGAACCAGCATGTAATTACACTAAATATACAACCCTCTATCCTCCCTCCCTTCGACCGCAGACCTCCGGCCTGGTTTCCCAGACCATATATATATACCATCGTCCATCCATATACCCAATACCATCCTTCCAAATCCTAACCATAATTGAATTCTAAATCTTGATTCCATTTCTCATTCATCATAGTCTCTATTCCATCCATCACGAACCAAAACCTTGGACTCCAGCCCCTACATCAAATCCACTTTTGGGAACATTCTCGGCCCTGCAAATCCTTTCACCACCACACTCTGAATATCAATATTCCCATTATCCCTCCCATCTGGACTCCACAACTTCAAAAGAATATATTTTCCACTAATTGGTGTACTAAATTTGATAGTACACTTACTCTTATCTCTCTCAATAAAAAATTTCGCATGAGGAACCATAAGTTCACCTCCTACAGCTGCGACTGCTTCTTGTGTTGCAATTTGAGATGCTTCCGCAGCTTCTGCTAATGTAATATTACTAGCTGTTTCCCTCCTTTCCAATCGTGGTCTATTTCTTGGGATTGTTGCAGAATATGATGCATCGTAATAGTAATGAGAACCATCATCTGAAAGTCTGTAACCTGCTGGAGGAAAGTCATCTTCATCATCACTACTTTCATCCGGGAGACGAAGATCATCTGGAATATCTCTTGATACTCTCATCCTATAAGCTGCTCGACGATTTCTTCGAGGTTGATCTTCATTATCAGAATAATCACTACTACATTCCATAGTGACTTGATATGGCGATGTAATATTGGTAAAATCGGATGGAATCTGGGCTGTTGGTGGAATATATGGAGTATTTAAATCGCATTCAGGATCTTGAGCACCCAATTGAACAAGACGTCCAGCACGAGCCTGAGCAGTTGTCATACTTCTAGTACCATCATCATTATGACGAATAGACATTATTGAAACAGGTGGCCTTTCTCGAGATGGTGAGGAATATTGAATTTGATATTGCGCAGTACGAGTAAGGAGATCGTTTGATGTTCCGGAAACAAATACCATACCTTCTTGAACTCTGATAATTAATTAGTATGACGCGGCATTAAGAACAGATGATAAAATACTAACGGGGCTGTGTATCCTTTATGAGGTGCCTTGATGACTATTTCTGAAAGAGAAAATGTAGTTTCGCCTTGATGTTTCAAGACAATATTACAACGATTACTTTTAGTACAGTAAACGGTATTGTCATCTTTTAAAACATTATCTGAACCATATTCTCCCTCTGGGCAGCTTTGGAATAGTCCTCCATCGCAACTAACAATCTCCATTTGTAAAGTACCAGGCTCAACTTGACCATATTGACCATATTTGAAACCTTGCCACAATTCTACTTTATTATCTTGATCCAACTTTCTTCTCTTGGTTCTACGACCAAACTCTCCCTCGTTGACATGATCTGGTGACGGTAACCTAGAACCTATAGGGGTCGCTAATAAAGTTCGAAGGTTCAAACTTGCGGCTTCTAACTGTCTTACGTCCTCGGATAATGAGTTGAAAAGGGTGCCCTCAACTGAAGCACGTTGTGGTTCCATGTATCGATCAGACTGTAAGAGGCGAGGTCTTCGACGACCAAGTAAAGGAGGGATAGGTCTGGCTGCGTCTCGTCTTCTTGCCACTTCGGCTCTTCGTGAATTTATATCTCTTTCCCTTTCATTTTCATCATATTCCTCCCGACTCGATGGATGATTTAATGTTGGGCGTCTTCCTCCTAATCTATGTTGCCTCTCTGCCCTGCGCTCCGATGATGACATATTTCTTATATCTTCGGCTTCTGCTCTTCGTGCTTCCGTATATCGACCTATTGCCCTGTACAGTTCACCCGATGGACTTATTGTATTGTTCGAATTAGGACCGCGCTCTAGAATTTCTTGAACTAATCTTTCTGCTGTTTCGGTGGGAGAATCTGTAGATGAATGACTCGGAGGATCGTCAAAGTTCCCCGACTTTAGTCAAATTAATTAGTGGGATAGATCATACGTCGAACATCAAGAATATGAATGTACCATTGAAAAGAGTCGCCTGGACATTGAGAATAGGGTTGAATCTTTGTAAGCTGATCGAATGGCGAATGGCGAATGGCGAATGCGGAGAGAATGGGTGTGAGTGCTCTTGAGTGGATTGGTAAAGGATGTGGGGAGAGATGTTATTCGTATAAGATGTTTCCTTAATAAGAAGTTTATGGACCGCTGGGGTTAAATGTAATTATGTATGTGTGTGCGTGTGTAGGGAGGCAGGTGAGTGTACTGGGTGGGTATTTGAATGGTTGATCGATTGGGTGATTTGGGCGATGGTGTTGTGATGAGAGGATGTGGTTTGTTGAAGCCTTGAAGTGTGGACGTGGTGAGTGAAGTGTGAATTGAGTGAGGTGTGGATTGAGTGAGGTGTGAGTTGTAAGCAGTGAGGCGTGAGATATGTACGATGCACGATGGGAGTGAGGTAAAGAATGGGTGACGAGCGATGAGTGGTGAGTGGTGAGTGGTCGTCGTGGGAGTGGTGAGTGGTGAGTGATCATGGAAGAATTCCTATGGGGCCACCAGGGCTTTGTGGGGTTGATTCGGATTGTCCAGAACTAGGACTATAGAAGATTAGATAGGAAAGCGGTTGGACAAAGAACCGGGGAGCCAGGTAGGCCGAGCTGTGTGCGTATGGCAAAGTGAATATCAATCAGCATCGGGATAGAAATGAGGGAAAATCTATACCGTCGACTATCTAGACGTTACCGCCGCCTCCAATATCAATCAGTATATCTTCATAAATGAATCAATCACAAGACAAGGCACAATCTCAGCCTCACAATCCAAAACCCCACGCTAAGATAGCAAAAGATTAAGCTTTAAGGTTACTTATCATCAAACCAAACCAAACCAAACCACAAGATTTCCCTTGATCGACGAAATCAAGTTCTAGAATTTACAGATTCACATCCACAGCTTCTCTCGCCGTCCAATTCTACAACCTGCAGCCAACAGCCATCGTCTCTCCGTGCAATTCTACAATATCCAAACATGGACCTCCCTTCCATGGAAGTGCCAAATCCTAACGTCGTGCCCATCATGACTTCAGCAGGTATCAGCGCCGGTAAGTCTTCTCTTCCCCTCCCACCACACGAACCAACAAGCAACAAGCAACAAAAACCACAGAACTAACATCCATTCCCCCAAAGATGAAATTGCTCTCTACGATCGTCAAATCCGACTCTGGGGCGTTCAAGCCCAAGAGAAAATCCGTTCGGCCAACATCCTCCTCATTACCATGAAAGCCCTCTCCAACGAAATAGCCAAGAATCTCGTCTTGGCCGGCATCCATTCCCTGACCATCTGCGATCACTCTATCGTCACCCCCGCCGACCTAGGTGCTCAATTTTTCATCTCCGAAGCTGATGTTGGGACCAACCGTGCTGAAGCCGCTGCTCCTCAGATCCGAAAATTGAATCCGAGAGTAAATGTGATTGTGGATAAGGATGACATCAGAAGCAAAGGACCACAGTATTTTGGGGGTTTCGATATTGTGATTGCGACGGATCTGGACCCCGAGAGTTTGAACATCATTAATACGGCTACAAGATTAAATCACAAACCTTTCTATGCGGCGGGGGTTCATGGCTTCTATGGCTTTATTTTTTCGGATTTGATTCAACATGATTATGTGGTGGAGAGAGAACGAAGTAATAGAACTACGCTTCTACAACCGGAAACACGAACTCGCAGTGTCATTGATGTCAAGACGAAGAAGGAAAATGGAAAATCCATGGAGGTTGTTACAAAGAGGGAGTTTTATTCGACTTGGTTTTTGGCTAGTGATGCTGCAACATTACCTGCTGAATATCTCAAAAGCAGACGTCGCTTAAAGGCAGTTACTCCAGTTCTAACATGTCTACGAGCATTATGGGAGTTTGTTCAACTTCAGAATGGTCGATTACCTTCAACCAAAGAAGACCTTCAACTCTTTACCGTCTTAGCCCATAAAAAGCATACAGCTTTAGGGCTTCCTGTTGAAACTTTACGTTCAGAAGTCCTACGAAGTTTCCTTCAAAATCTTGGTAGCGAAATAGCTCCTGTTACAGCCGTCCTTGGTGGTCAACTTGCCCAAGATGTTATTAATGTGCTTGGTCACCGACAACAACCGATTCAAAATATGGTCCTGTTTGATGGAGATACAATGGAAGCACCAATGTATGCTTTGCATCCTGAAGGTACTCTTGGTGAAGGATTGCTGAAATCCGGTGGAGAGATTCTCATGAATGGTCCAGTGATGGCACAACAAGTATCATTTCCTCTGGATGTCATTGAACTCTAGATTCCGGTAAATGCGAGAAAAAATCGACGATTTAAGATCTGGCGGAAATGGCGTTATATCGGAGGAGTTTCAGGGTAAATGTACAAATAGATGATATCTCATAGTATGGCAAATAGCCAACTAAGCATAATGAATAACAATGTTTTCGCCGATCGGATGAAAGAGTAATGTCTTTTCATGATCTTTTGGTTTGTCGCCTGGACTTCTTCTTCTCTCAGGTTGTTGGTGCTGTTTCATCTCGTCTCGGTCCAATCTTGGTTTAGAGGTTCATCTTCGTCCCCGCTAACACCATTAAATCCATCCTCCTCATCTTGATCATCATCCGATCCACTATCGTCATCCCTTTCATCCCTCCCCTGCTCAAAATCTCCATTCATATCCTCATCTTCGCCTTCTCCCTCCACCTCACTCTCATCATCACTACTCTCCTCTTTCTTCTTCTTCCCAGCCCCCTGTTTCACCCCCTCCCCCTTTCTCACAAAAACAAAACTTCTACTACTCCTCTCCTCTCCCTTCCAGCCTCCTCCCCCCTTCACAACCCCCATCGTCCGCGCATGTTTATACCCCGGATACGCTGACGCCTGAAACTTAAAACTCCGCTCCACTTCCAATCCCGCATGTCGGCCTAAATCGCGTATATTCCACAATGTGTAGGGTTCGCCTTCGAAGAGAGTTATAATTATGGAAGAGCCTTTGGTAGGAGAGAGAGAGGGGATTGCGCGGGCTAGAAAAGATGTGAGGAGTTCTGAAGAGTGTTAGTATGTTTTATAGAAATGAAGGCCATTTTCCTCTTAATACATAAATAGAAGAAGGGAAGAAGAAGAGAAAAACGAACCTTGATTATACCTAACCTGGCGATTCACATCCGTACTCTTCCCACCCACATGCGGAAAATTAAAAATAATCCGATCCATGACGCCATCTCCCCTCCCTCCTTTAGCACTCGTCCACGCCCGCATCTTCGTCGCATCAACCCCATATTTTACAATTCCTCCTCCCTCTTCAATCTCTTTGATATTCTCTCCCACTTGCGGGTATTTCTCCTGTAGTATCTGCAGAGAAGATTCGAAGACCGTAGCAGTTAATTTCTTTACTTCGTGATGGGCGATCAAGGAGCGCGCAAATGAGAGATCCCCATCGCCAATGAGCAGGATGGAATCGCGAGGGGAAAAGGGGATTATAGGAATATTATGGTGCGTTTGTTTGTGTTTTTTCGTGGGCATGCCAGAGGAGGGTTTTTGGGTCTTGGAGCTGGGTTTGATGATTCCGCTGGGTTTGGGTTTTCCGGGTCCGCGGCCTCCTTTGATTTTTTTGGAGGAGGACTTGAGTCTTTTGTTTTTGCCCATGGTTGATTTGTATGAATATATATATAGTTGTGCGATTGGTGGAGAAGGGAGAATTGGGGATTGCGAATTGTGAACTGTGAATGCGAATTGAGGATTCGAGGGGAGGAAAGTTCATAAGTTAGACATGGAAATTATTATGGGGATGCGGGGGACGAGGATAGAATGCGGCCGCTTGGTGCGCTTCTCTTTTGAAGGTCACAGAAGTTCTCGCCGAGGTCCCAGTGGACTCTCCCGAAATATAAATGCATTTACAGTATCCAGCTTCATCGTTTTGCATCACGGAAAATTGGTGATGTGTTTTCTCTAGTTGCAGCTATCATTGTTCATCTTCCACAATGCCCAAGTATGCTCTTGGTTTCGACTGACGTCCTTGGAAGAGCTGTGAGAGTCGTTTCAAGATGTACATCTAATACTTGCTGTCTGGCCATCAGCGGGTATCATCAAGTCTTTATATCTTCCTATTCTGCTTTTTATCCCAAGTACTCATTTGTCGGTGCACACAATCTACTTGAAGGGTTTCTGGTAAAGATGGATGCGAGCTGCTCCCAGTCAAAAGACGCAAATGTACAGAGCAGATCAAGACCTATTGGAGCGTCCTTCGGCACTAATTTAGAAACTCATACAAAGCTGTTCGATTTAATTACGTTCTCAGTTGAAGATCATCGCAGACAGCACCAGCTATTGAATTGAATATCTTGGTCGGGGGATCGAAATAGACAGCCTAGTACTCTCAAAGAGATAGTAACGAGTCCTCAGCGTGACTCTTATGCCTTGCATGAATCAAACTTGGAGTACAAGTTTTCGTTTACTTTTCCTGCGGTTCGTTGGACCTGGATTCCATCCGAAGTAGTTCGAGGCTGCAATCTGAATACGGAGACTAGATCAATGACCTGCGTGCTATCAAATACGTTGTCGCTTGCTTGCTATTTATCCGCTCTCAAAAACACGGCCACAAAACGGCCCAATTTCCGTGCAGTGCTTGGTTTATATGATGGTCTTACTTATCAGTAATAGCACTAAGTAATCATGTCCTGCGTTTTCCGAGAAAAAGTCGGACTAATTGCTCAAAGCCCCCTCTTTTGACTTTACTCGATGAGTACCTCAAGCACTTTTACGCCCATTTGTTCAGTGCTCACGATGAATTAATTCTTTGGCTCATTAAACTATATGACTTTAGTCAATCCTTGGGGGCGTTTGAATCTCAAAAACGCCGTAAAGTCAGGCTAATAAGTACCGAATTAAGATTAAAGACATTTGGATGTATATCAATTTGAGACCAACATGTCAACCCAGGCTCTCTCTACCACCAGGAATTCAGGCTTCTAGAAGTGCCGTACTCGAGGCCTCCGGTGAGCTGACAGCACTTTTGCTGGGTCCAGTAGAGTTGTTGATCCCACCCGTAAGAGGAATCGTTCCTATTTACGAAAGTGCCGAATGGTAATATTTCTTTGTTCTTTCGCAGCCTAATTCTTGGATCAGTGTCACTGCCCTTCAAAGATTTGGAATGTAAACAGTACTATCCTTCAGTTCCGATATTTCATTTTCGATCTCATGTTCTTTAATAAACAACGACTTACATCCTTGTTCTAGTGCCAAATCCTTTCCCGCCACTGATATTTCTACAGTCGCCGAGATTGCCAAGGCATGCTCTATACCCGAATCCGATGCTCGTAGCTTGATTCGTCATGCAATGGCATTCTACATCTTTCACGAACCTTTGCCTGGTGTTGTTGCGCATACTACCCCTTCCATGCGCTTGCTGATATTCCTCCTGTGGGAGATTTCATTGGGTTCGTTAGTGAAGAGATGTTACCAGCCTCAGCCCGGCTCGTCGATGCGATGATAAAGTGGCCTGGATCACGGGAGTCTTATGAGACGGGATATGCCATCGTTAATGGTGCTGATGTTCCTATGATGCAATACATATCTCATGGTACTAGACCCTCACAGCAAATAGGAAAAGCGATGACTTTCTTGAAATCTAGGCCAAGTAAAATTGTGCAACGGGTGTTGGAAAGTCATTCGTGGGGTGGTGCAGCAGAGGGAATTGTGGTAGATGTTGGCGGTGCCAAGTGAACGGTTGGTATCGACCCATCTCGCTTCCTTCCTAAAGTCAAGTGTATCGTTCAGGATCAACTTGAAGTCGTTAGAGATACAGCGGTACCCGATGATCTGCAGGAAAGATTAAGTTTCATGGCGCATGACTTCTTTCAAAAGCAGTCTGTGAAAGGCGCGGGTGTATATCTCATTTGTAATGTCTTGCACGATTGGTCAGACAAATACGCAGCCAATATTCTTAGCAATTTAATTCCGGCTTTGAAAAAAGGCTCGAAGGTATTGGTTTGTAATAGGCTTCTTCCGGCTCCTTGTGCTTTATCGCCGTATCAAGTGAGGAGACAGAGGTGAGTCTGGCCAGTCCCGATAGTGAAAAAATCCTGACTCATCTTAGGGCTGATGATCTTTACATGAAAGGCATTCAAAATGCTGGAGCTCGTGATCCAAATGACTGGGAACAACTCTTTGCATCCGTTGATTCAAGATTCAAGTCATTTGAGACGGGAACAGTTGATGGATTCGAGCTATCAACTATCAGTGTGATATGGGAGGGCGATGCTATATACTAGAAGAGCAACTATCTTCTGATCCTCTCTATGACCCTCTGGAGGAACGTATCACCATGAGTTGAACGGAAGCTTTTTCCTAAGAATTGGTCATTGGCTCAGAAAAATCGATGGCTGCGTAAGGAGCGGATGATAAAACTTGTAAAATACCATATTCAAGCAGCCACCCCGAATTATGTAAATTAGATGAAAGTTCCCTTACCATTCTAGATGTCTAATTTGAATTCATTTGTTCTGTTTTACTCATTTGATCACATATCTGTGAGTTCCTTCGTGGAATATGGCGTCGCTTTTACAAATTTATCTCACGTGGCAGTGCGAAAGAGCATGAGATGATCTATGGGCCACATTTTGCGTCTTTACTCGGGTCGGAGTAACAAAGTAAACAAGTATGATAACTCTTTATTTTTACCAAAAATAAGACATCAAAAGCACGAACAATATTGAAAAATGAATCTGTTTCTGCTGCGAGTGTATAACAAGAGCCGGTATTATTTTCTCATGATTTTATCGTTTCATTCCAAAGGTAACCACTTAGATATCAATATTTCACAGAACAATAAGACAAAAGACTTTTGATTTTACTATGCGAATATCATCCACAAGGTGTTTTTCCGATCGGAGCAAGGGAGGCGAATGGATCTGTGAAGCCACCTCCAATGATGAGTGAGGCCTAGGGATTCGGCCATGGTGAATACGACTTCGTACTTTGGTTGCGTACAAAAATCTCGTGATACCTTTTGGTATACACTTCATTTGTCCTGTTCCCACTCGAATTTAGTGATGTTTTTCGCGTTCCCCGAAATCAATGTTGAAGGTCGAAGGCGAGAAAGGCCTGACGTTTACTTGACGACATGTTGAGCATGATACGTAATCTTACCACTCACTATAGCATTTGTCGCTGTGATTGGCTAAAGTAAATCTACATAAGTATTAAACACGCGTGCCATGTGGCTTTGACTTCGTTTCTCGGGGATGTGATGCGGATGTGATTTAATAAATTATAATGAAACTTGTGGCTCGGATTTAAATGCATCGAAATAAATACCTTGTTCATTTCAAATTTTGAAAAAGATTTCTCATTTATTTAATTTTTACAACCTAATCGATAGTGTACAATGCACTCACTCCATACTCTTGATATCACTTGCAACCTCGAACTTAGCGTCGGTTTTTTGTCTGACCTCCTCAACATCTACACCTGGTGCCAACTCGGTTAAAGTAAGACCACCATTGACTCTGTCGACTTCGAATACACACTAGAAATATGAGTGTAAGTATTTTGGCCATTAAGCTAACTCATCAACCTTTCGGTTTGATGGATCAGGGGGGAAATTTAAACGTAGAGGAAAGCTTACCAAATCAGTAATAATAGTGCTGACGACTTTTGCTCCAGTCAGAGGTAAACTGCAGTCTTGAACAATCTTTGCGCTTCCGTCTTTTGCTACATGTTCTGTTGCGACGACGATCTTAGTTTCGTCAGGGTTGGAGACGAGATCCATTGCTCCGCCCATTCCCTTGAAGATCTGTGGATTTTCTTGTTAGTTCTGACTGCACGTTGACGGGGGTAAAGGAGGATAGAAGGAATAGCGTACCTTTCCAGGAATCATGTAATTGGCCAAATCACCATTAGCACCGACTTGGAGAGCTCCAAGAACAGAGACGTCGATATGGCCACCACGGATCATAGCGAAAGATTCGGCACTGTCGAAGGTTGAGGCACCCGGAATGAGAGTTACGGTTTCTTTACCGGCGTTGATGATATCGCTTGGGAATGTTAGTCTACCGTGGGTGTTCTACAGATGGAAGAAAACTTACGGATCAACTTCTTCTTCAGTTGGATATGCACCCATTCCTAAGATACCGTTTTCGGATTGAATCCAAACCTTTGTTTCAGGAGACAAGAAAGAAGGTGCAAGAGTTGGAATACCTACTCCACGTTAGCCATTACCGAATCGCCACCCAAATCATGCGGGGAAAACATACCAATACCAAGGTTAACATAGTAACCATTCTTCAATTCCTTTGCTGTTCTCCTGGCAATTCTATCTCTTCTGATGATTGCATCTGATTTATTCGAGGTGTCTTCTTTGCCTTCTGGTGCACGTGTCTTCTTCAATTCTAATTTCTTAGGAACGGTAGCTGGAACAATACGATCGATATAGATTCCTTGAAGATGAACATCAGCTGGATCAATTGATCCAACTGGTACGATTTCTTCAGCTTCAACAATAGCCACTTTAGCAGCTTTGGCCATGATGGGTCCAAATGTTCTCGTGGTGTATCTATAATTTGTTAACATGACATTTTCTTGGGTACTGAAACAAGAGGAATTACCTGAATTGACAGTTTCCAGCTTCATCGACTTTCCATGCTCGAAGAATAGCAACGTCTCCTTTGATAGCTTTTTCCATCGAATAAGTCTTGCCATCGAATTCTCTAGTTTCTCTTACTTGTCCTTTCTCTAAGACAGTGTTCTCTTTTGAGCCTTCTGCTGGGGGGCCCAATCTAGTAGGGATGCCACCTGTCTGTAACAATGTGCCTATAAATTATCAATATACATATTCTTCACATCACCCCAAAGATCGAGTAAATACTTACTAACACCAGTAGGCGTATAGAAAGCCGGGATACCAGCACCACCAGCCCTCAATCTCTCAGCAATAGTTCCCTGGGGACATAATTCAATAGCGATTTTTCCCTCGAGATATTTCTTCTCGAGAACCTTGTTACTACCGATGAAACTCAAAATTAAACGGTTTACTTGGCCGGATTGTGTCAAGGCGCCTAGACCACCTGGTATCGATGCTCCGGCGTTGTTGGAAACGGCGGTTAGGGAATGAAGACTTTCTGGTCCTCTTCTTTCCAATGCTTCGATAATGGTTTCTATATTTGATATCAGAATCATATATTATGGAAATCTCTTTTCCAGGAATCAAAAATGATGCAAAAAACAGAGTTACATACCAGCCGTTCCGCACAATCCAAACCCTGCACTCAAAATCGTCGATCCACTCTTGATATCCGCAACGGCCTCATCGGCATTCTTATATACTTTACTCGCACCTCTTACAACCTTTGGTGCTTTGCTGACGTTCTCTTCATCTTTATATGGGTTTCGAGGCGCTTCTAAAAGTCGGGCATAGCTTTGAAAGTGTCGACAATCCCGTGATTTTTGACCCCACTGACAACGGACAGATGATGTTATGCGAAGGCCTGGAAGGCGAGTTGTGGTAAGAATACGGCGGGAGAGAGACATATTCACAGATTGAGGAAAGATAAAGGAAAAGGAGGGCAATTGATGGACGAGAAGAAGTTTTTGTAGGAAATAGTGGCTGTTGATGCCGCAATGAAATCGGCAATTGATTTAAGGCCGGGGAGTTAAGTGTCGGCTATTGATCTAGGTCCGATGAAGGGGCGAGAATATCACCAACTTCTCAATACAAAAAATGGGATTAATTCAACAAGAAGAATATGTATAGATGTGAATTGAATGAGGGGGACAGAGTATATATAGATTGTTCAATTCATATTTGTCCTCGATATTTGTCTTGACTGTTCTGCCCAGCCAGCGTTCAGACACAAACACTGTCGGGTAACCAATCCCCGGTTAAAGTTATCGGATAATGTCTTTTCCACAATTTTGTACATGTTCACATACCGAATACTTCTCCCGATTCCTTCACTGCCCCTTTATGGGGTTTCTCGCTTCAGAATTGTTAAGAGCGGAGTAAAAAAAATACCGTATCAATTGCTGGATTTCTGAAGTCAGCAAATCTGGGGATTTCAAAAAATGTGATCAAACCCCACATTTCAAAGATTCACGAACGAGTCCCAAAATGATGCTCAATTAAATCTGCTGATCGGTCCCAAATTCAAAGCAAAGTCTGGACCTCAAGATTTGGCAGTTTTGTGTCCAGTCTCCAGGTAATACAAAAAGCAATTGAATATTGTCACTCAGAGTCTATACACGTATGCCATGGGCACGAGGATCAAAAGAGCAAAAAGGCAAAATAGCGATCAATGGAGGTATTGAACCACACCCGATTTGAACGGATAACCTTTCGATCTGGAGTCGAACGCGCTACCGTTGCGCCAGCGGTCCTATTGATCTGACAGTCATGCGTTGTTTCTTTATATATACCCATTAGAATCATTCACCCAGCAAGTGGGCATGGAGGGGTCGCAGCGGTGACTAGGAGAAATCAGGACACAAGTTCCGAAAACTGATGTGGGGCTAGTGGGGGAAGTTGAAATTCATGTTATATTTGTGGAGGTAAAGATCAATGAAAGTTTATGGTAAGAAAGGATTTCTTTGAGAATATATCACACACATGACGATGCAGTAGATTGGATATTGTTGCCATCACCTTGAGCTATGAGTAATAGTGTATATGACAATATATTCATTCCTATTGATGTCTTCGAAGTAGCTCGTACTCTTTCTTAATGTACCGATGTTGTTCCACCGCACCCAAAGCTTGGCAAAATAAGAGTCGTTTGAAATACTTGGGACGAGAGTTGCAAGCATCTAGTATCGAAGTTCAACCTCTGGGGCTCATAGCTCATGGACAATGGCTCACGACTTATGGTTCATTAAATATCTTTCCTGGATTTAATAGCCAACTATTTGTTTCGAATTAGCCTCATCTTTCCTTGCATGTAAGTTGGGTAAATACTTTGGATCAAGAGAGTGCTTGAGTTTTTTCATGACAGTAATTGTATCGAGACCAAGTTCCTTCATCAAGCAATCCTAATAGTTTTTAGCTATGAGGCCACAATCGATGTTTATTGGATATTCGAAGTTCTGCTGCTGCTATACAGATCAACCGAAACCTCAAACTTTCGTTACTCACCTTCTTACCAAGCCCTATTCCATGCTCGCCCTAACTGAAATTAGCAACCGAACATCTATAGGGTGCAAAGGTACGAACAGAACTTGTTCCTTCCATCTCCAATGCTCTGTCAAGCATATCATAAACGCATTTCTTGACAGCAGCTGTCTCAATTGGATCTTTAGGGTTATACATAACAGCTTGATGAAAATTTCCATCTCCTACATGTCCGAGAACACTAGAAAATAAACCGAGTTTCCCTGATTCTTCTTTCGAAATATCTATAGATGTGTCAGTGATGTAGTGCAAGTGAAGCTTGGGAGATCTGACTGCTTACCGATGATCTCAGCTAACCTTGACATAGGTACTGCACAATCTGTACTCCAAATCTCAGTACCTGGTGGTCGTTGTGCTAGCATTGCCCATAGAGCTTCTTTTCGCGCGGACCAGAGAACAATTTTGTCTTCTTCTGTTTTTGCGAATTGAAATTCTCCACCTTTCCATTGTTTGGCTATAGTCTGTACTCGCTGGATGTGGTCCTTTATTGCTTGCTCTGTGCCAGAAAATCTATTTCCATCAGTACAGTATTGGAATGAGTAGAATATTCGATAGATAGCTACTTGAAAAATAGTGTCGGTCGCTCTTCCCACTTCCTTCCTCCAGTGCCTCCATTCTTATTGATAACCTGCATTTGTACTTCATCCATGATTTCCATGGCCGCTAAAGGAATTCCTGTCCTGATGATTTTTGAAGCAGCTGTCGCAGCATCAACAACAGAAGGAAATGTAACCACTGCAACACTAGTAGCATCAGGAACTACAGCCAGCTTGAGGGTGATTTCTGTGATCAACCCCAAAGTACCTTCTGCTCCTACAAAGAGGGAAGTCAAATTGTAACCTGCGGAAGTTTTACTACCTTATGGTTAGAGTGGATGATGCATGCAGCGTGAAGGTCAAATCGAAAGATGGAAACATACCGTGGTCTTCTTCGAGTTTTTATTACAGTACCATCGGCCAAAACAACAGTTAGATTAATGACCCAGTCTTTCATGGTGCCATACCTCATTGCATTGGTACCACTTATAAATATGAGAACTGCCAGAAATATTCAGGAGCGGATGACATTACCTGCAATTTGTAGAGACCATTCCTCCAATGTGAGCCTAGGAATATTAGAGAATAATTCAAGCACTTGATGAAATTATTCCCTCTAAATGACATACCGTTGGACTGGGATCCAATGGAAGGAAAAGTCCAGTATCTTTGATTTGCTCGTTAAGGTTCACCCAATTCACAGCTGGCTGTACGACAACATCCATACTTTCCAGAGTCAACGTAGTTCCATAATGATAGCTATCAGACCTACTCATCTGGATGAAATTGAATAATTTTATCCATCTTCACAAAGTCAATGCTTAACCCCGAGCAAGGAGTGGAAATATGACCCTCCACACTTGAGCCCGCACCAAACGGTACTATTTTCAACCAGTCAGTCTGATTGAAGGCCACAGGATCATTCACAAGGACCCACTCATCGGAACTCTATGCTTGGAACAAATCTTTGCAATTTTGACAACATCATCTGTATCTTTCGGATAGACGACCGCGAGAGGTCTAGTTTCGGAGTTTGAGGTCGACCATTCCGAGTAAGAATGTCTCAGTAATTCGTCTTCGTCATAACTAATAGATTCGTCTCCCAACACATTGGCAATTTCCTGAATGGCCTGTTTTATATTTTAGCTTTATTGATAATCACGTGAGAGTATTGTTCCTGTAATAGCTCACCTGAAGCATGACAGATGGCTCTGCATACTTTATGGAGGACCCAAAATATTTTTGATCGGTTCTACTTTTGTATGACACATATCCATATCCAAAACACAGTGATGCAGTTGCAGATGCGAGAGAACACAATAACACTGTCGATTTGCTGAAAGTGGAAGGAGGAGCAGTGCCGTTGTGGGGAGCATGAGCCGAATTTGACGTGAGCCGTCTTCGCAGCATTGAAGATCTACCATATAGACTTTTGGCTAAGTTTTGGCGCAATGCTGAGGTACTGGCTGGCATTGTAGCGGGGACGGAGTGTTTACTAGCTTGAGAAATAGGCGATAGAAGACGAATCATGTTAAATGCTTGCTTCATCAACCAAAGACTCAGACTTGCCGAGATTCATACCAAACACAGAGGGTACAAGATTCGAATTGCATGTAAAGACAAAAATGCTGTGAGGTGGTATAGTCTCGTGATTTTCAAGGTATTAACCGCAGGCAATCCGCACTAATGCACCCCAACCTTGGCAGTGTACTCATCGGTGATTCTTCGGCTAAATCTGTATCGTTGAAATTGATGGCATCAACAACAACATCAACGTCAACGTCAATGTCGGCCCTCTCACAATCAATGTTACCTTTGCAAAATTTGAACAGCTATCAGATTCCTTACTCGACTTACCTTTCTACCGGATGTTCTTAAGCTTTCTAACGCCCTGCCATGATGTGTTTTCAAAGTAGATCTTGAACCACCCACTTGAAGTCTTGAACCGCACAGACTCGTCGACTTACCTTAATCAGATTGAAGTACAGGAAGAATGCCAAGTGCATCATCTGCTGGCCCGGAAGCTTATATACGAATTGCGTATGAACTTAAAAGTACGAGTCCTGAAGATAGCAGTCTTACTTTTCCAATTGAAACACGGCCAATTGGAAGTGTTCATCCCATTCTTCTGTTGGTCTATATGAACTCTCATTGCCCCAAGTATGGTTTTGATAGATCATGCAACTTTTTACCTCTGATTTCACTTTACGAAATTGCTCAATATTACCTAGGTATGAGAGATTTTCAAGGCGTCAATCACGACACTAATCTGTTTAGGCGGACGAAGAGGGATTGACTAACCACATTTCACGGTGCAAGACTGCAAGTGCTTCAGACGTCATAGTAGATCTGAAAGCAATCACTCATCATTATTTAAGTTGATAGAGATCCCAATTCTTGACATTTCCAGCGATAAGGTCAATTCGTCACAAGCTTTTTTGAAATTCTCCACCAATATCAACACAAAATCATATCCAATGTATGATAATACTTCTTGTATTTGCCAATTACGGCTTCATTTGGTGCATTCTCCTCGATATGAATATTTTATAATGGCAATCCAATTGCTTATTCCCTTTCTCAAAACACTATTGAACCGCCTCGATATCATGATTTCGCGGAGTATACCTCCTGCACGCAGCCTGACGGTATTAGACAATTGGCGATGGAATGGTCTGTTGTGTAAGGTCAAAGACGCTCTGAAGCTGTCCAAGATAGAAGAAATGCCGATGGATATCTTACTTGATATCCTCGACCGAGTGCCCATCTCATCAGCTGCCGCCTTTTCGATTTGCAGTCCGCACATCAAAAAACGAATGAGAAATCAGTATCTCCAGCATCTCAATACCCAACCCTATCAAAAGTTACATTTTCTAGAGCTTCTCGCAAATCATTTATCCAATCATGTCGTGTGTGAGCTATGCCTCATTATTCACCATGTAGACAACGCGGGGTCGATACAGTACTACAAGCGATTTTATGGCAAATCACATTGGAATCGCATGCGTCGAATATCCAAAAAACTCGATTCGCAACTCTTAATGATCGACAAATTATTACAACCCAATTACAGGGAACAAGTCTTGGCTCAGTTACTGGACGGATAATGATATCAACAATTGCAAGTCTCACCTTGGCTGGGACTGCGATACCGCAATTTGGAAAATTACCATGAAGCGATTCCGTCAGGGAGGGAATTGCGTCGGCCTGCTTGATATCATGTCAAATATCATTACGAATTATAGCTATCGTTACTTGCCACAGTGGCAACAGTCTCCGGTAGATTGTGCAGTAGCGGAAATCTTCATGGCTCAAATGGTGGGAAAAACATCGCTCGAAAAGGTCAAGGGACCAGTTAGTTTTATATGACGGCATTGGTTCTGGGATAATACCAATGATACACTTGTTATGGGAATTCTCGTGGACCTCCACTCAAAAAACGCACTCATGAAAATGTCGGTTATGAAATAACAGTGCAACCATTGTAACATAGAGGTACAGGTCGAATTTCAAAGTCCATTAGAGCTGGAGCTAAAAGTTATATGCATACCATAAAAAAGTCTTGGATAAAATTAGGGGGGAGGGAGGACGAGGATTGTGGGAGACATCCAGGAGAGCTTTATTGGATACATCATCCTTCTCTCCCCATTCAATTTAAAATTCAAAGCTTCTCCGAAATGGAATTTCCAATCCTCCATTCTTTGTCTGCGAAATTTCTCCTTGTATCACGCAGTGGAATTATATAAAGAAAAGTTTAGTTTCTTTTTCCATTTTTTGCACGAATAGATATTCATTAGTCAATGAAACCCCCGTGATAGTTTATGGTGATCGTCCAAGTTTATCAATCTTCATAATCCTCATCAGTTTAACTACAAGATCCGAAATTTCTTGTTGTGTCGTGAAATGTACTGTGGTAATCCGACGTAGAGCCACTAGATAAATATCAGTATCAAGATCCGCATTCCGAAATGCATTCTAGCTGGAACTTCACACGGGCGTGGAAAGTGGAATCACCAATCTCCATAAATACCATAACATGAACGGGAATTTGAGCTTTACAGGTATATCCCATTGTGTGACTAGCAAAGAAGATTGCCAAAGGTAATGATTAAGTGATAAATCTATGCAGGTTCATATCTGCCAGTATCATCCACTCAATAAACATCATGAGGTACCTAGTTGTATCCTCGAATCGCCAATATGAGCAGAATACAGTTATGCAGTAGAAGAAAATTTATTTGTTCATGACAAGCCACATGTTGTGATGGCGTGCAACCAATCGCCTACACGCCATTAAATGTGATAGCTGAGGCCAATATGTAGGTACTATCATAGCCAATAGGTGAATGGCACAAGTTATCTGTCTGGGCAGTCGTTTATTCGCTGTTATTGAGTAAGCCGCATTCATTGGCTTAAAGTGGTGCTACTTGGTGCTTTAGCCTCACTCATATGCACGCTCGCATGAATTATGCATCTTATCGGTGACTTCATTCAGTAAGAAATCCGAGAACGAAATGATTTTGAGCCTCATGAATTGTGTATTAATGATGATTCCGTTTGCCGTGCCGCAATCAATATTTGGTCATTTTGAGTCATTGAGTTTATCATGGACAAATTTCTATTCGACCAACATTTGCGAGATTGCACTATAGTGCAAGAAAAAACAACATGCTTCGAAACTTTTCTCTATGCTGTAAGTCACCTGATCTGATGAACATGGTGAACATTCGCTATTTTCCATCGAGACGTTGATGATTTAATTGGTGTAAAAGGATCCAGAATACCGAACCACAGTGACCGAAGAGACCCTTCTTAAGACCGAAGAGTTTGATCACTTTTTGAATCAAAAGGTGAGTTCTAACTTTCAAACGACAAAATGGTTAATATTGAATTGCTTGAACGGTGTTGATATAAAGCTTACAAATTTTAGGGCAGATTTGAAAACAGAAATCAAGGGTGCATCGGAGGAATTAGAATTATGTAAGGATTTTCACTGCCACAAAGCATTTCATACCCGGTATCCTATAAGATGTTAATGACGAAGCGATGATCGCGAACCTTTCACTTTACTAGGTATATCATAGCAAGGTGTCGTGAATTCCTGTAGTCGATTCGATCAGTTTATCATGTCAGCCAACTCGGCTGGAAAGTCAACTAGCACGAGTGTGCTTCGCTCTATAGTATCTGTCTGATCATGAAGATATGGTCTCAAATATGAATTCGATTGGGTGCTCTAGTATTACGAAACTTGTTCTTACTAACGGTACCAGCTTACAAGGAAACGCAATACATCCTCAGACATTTGAACCCAAGTTTTTATCTTTACCTAATGGGTTTCATAAAAAGATTGTGGACGCAATGCATCTTCCTCACTCATGGATTGAGACTTTAAGCGCAGTGGGCCCATTTTACTGGTCTGGATATGAGCAAAACGACGACGATCTTTATCTTCGTGAGTGGTTGTCAGATATTAATATAGCATAATATTGATCATTGACAGAGATAATATACCGTAAGAGCGACGTGAAAAAACCATCCAATGCTCGAAACTGGGAATTGGTTCTTTCACACTCCCTCAAGACAGGTATCACGAATGCCTTTTTCAAGGGTACGCCTCGGGCTGATGTTACTCAATGTATTACATGTCTTCGTCAATGCATCGGTGAGATCGACCACCCTTTATTCCTGCCTGCTCTGGTCTTTTCTTGTGACATTGATTTTGGAGAAGATAAACGTCACCGAGACAATCGAGAGCGAGTCCGAATCTTAGAAAAACAAGTAGTCGATGCATCCCACAGATATGCAAATCCAGACTTTACCAAGCGAGATGAAGTCAACCTTTCACAAATCAATAGTGACTTGGTAGATTGCCATAAGAATGTTTTGTGGAAGCGGCCGGAAGGGTATATCACTATTGTCCAAAAAATGGAGAAGACATTGTCCGACTTCAAACCTTTGTGGCCTGATAAGAGAAACGAAAGATTCAGGAAGACTCAAAGGATGATGGAGGGAAGGCTTGAATTACTTCAGTCCAGACTCCAGGGAATAAGCACACATCGGGAAGTTACAATCTCGAGATTGAAATTAATTGGGGACGTGTTGGAGAACTTGGTCTCGCTAGATATTCATAAGCAAGAGAAAGAGAGACAGTTCGGCAAATTCCAGAGGCAGAGAACTGTACGCCTGATGGAAAACAAAGACCAAGAACTGAAAGCAAAAGAGAAAACACAGAGAGAGCTAGAAATAATGCTAGAGACACGAAAGCAGACTACTATGTCATTGCTAGGCGTTTTATTCCTGCCTGGTACTTTCTTTGCAGTAAGTTGAATTGAATCCTAAACATTCATCTGCTTAAACAGCTAACTGGAGCATAGGCGATTTTCAGTACCACATTTTTCAATTTCCAGCACGGTGTTTATGCGGGGATAGTCTCGAAGAAATTTTATATTTACTGGGCAGCTACGATTCCGACCACTGTGACTTTATTCGGCATGTGGCTCCTCTGGCAAAGAAGAACTAAGAAAATGCTAGAGAAGAGAGATGATGAATTTCGAGATCTTGAAGCACAAAGCAAAAAGGTACGAGATGATATAGACAGAGCAGAAAACATGTATTGGGGAGCAAAGTGATTTCATAGCTTTGAAATTATCTTTTTTTTCTGACTTGAAATCATGTTTGCCACAATCCGATGAGGTGGATCGCAATTCGTTCAAACGCATAGTGGCGTTCAAATAGGATAGCATCACACCCGATAGAATGGCTTTTGAGGATTAAAAGAAAAATAGTCCAATGCATGATCTTTCGCTGGAAAATGGCAGTACCTGACTACACGCAAAATTGACAATGGCTCATGAGTTGTAACAGGAACTGATTAGAACTGATCAAGCCCACGATAAACTTGTAGTTCTGCAAACTGCTGCCAGATGAACATGAAGCTTTCTAGCACCGGTACGAATGCTAATAGATACGATACGTCTCCACTTGGTCATTTTGATTCCTGTCATCAAGAATTGTAACGTATAACTTCCCATAGATGTAGTTGATCTGAGTGTGCTGTGCTCTTTCTACTCACACTCAGTCACTTTACAATCAGGTGTTGCTTGCTCGCACAACCCAATTGACACCAGTAGCCAAGTCAGATACACCTCGAGTAGATATTCTCCACACAAGAAAACACCACAATGAATCCAACCTGGAGACATCAGCTCACCATTCTCCAAAACATCAAAAAAAAATAAAGCAGTGAAAATATCTTCTAGGAAGCTTTTAAAGGTCAGTCATCAAACAAAAAACCACCTGAAACCCATCAAAAGTCCAGGGGAGCCAACGCTAAAAACATGCGCTAAAACTAGCGAAAACGCGTCATTCCGCTGTCAATTCGTCGCGACAACCAAATCGCAGAAAAATGTAAAGTAAACAATCGCTCGTTCATCTATACGCAAATCCTCACCGTCGCAACCACAATTACAATTACAACCACAACCATATAATTCACCCTCACCCCTACCCCCCGACTCAAATTCTGCCACCACCACCAACCAAAGATCCTTCTCCACCACAACCACAACCTCAAACCCCGACGCCAACCCCGACCATGCCCAGCACCTCTCCCTCTCCCTCCCCTCCCCCCCAACCCCCCATCCCCCTCACCCCCGGCCCCCGCGCCACCGCCCTCTACACCGTCTACGAAAAATCACTCGCCTCCGCTCTGCACACCATCTCCTACCCCGCCTTCTCCTCCTGTTTCCCATCGATATCGCGCAATGCGCCGGAAGCGCTCAAAGCCGTGCACGGCCAGATGGTCTCCCGATTACGCCAATTCGCACTCGATGAATTCGAGATGATATTGCAAGAGCGCAGAGTGGTGGAGCGATTGAACGGATTGGAGGGAGTGATTGAGAGTGCGCGACGGAGGAAGGCGAGGGGTGTGGATGCGGAGACAGAGGGGAGGGATGTGGGTGTTGCGTGAGTATATATATTTTCTTTCTTTCTATCTAGCTTTCTAGCTTTCTAGCTTTCTTTCGTTTCTAGTGTGTTTATTGTCGATTCCTCTCTATCATTAATATCAATATCACTATCCCTCTGCGCAAAAACTGACCTCGCCCCTCTCATAGCCCACACACCCTCCCCGCGCCCTCCATCTTGGCCGCCCATCTCACCCCCCTCTACACAACGCAACAATCGCAACTCAACGCCAAACTCCAAACGACGCAATCGCAAAACGCGAGTCTCGCAGATGAGATCCAGAAACAGCGAGAGGAGATTGAGAAATTAGTGCGAGGGGTTGAAATCGTCGTGGAAGATTTGGATCGCGCGAATGAGGTCATGGATCGGGAGGTGGATGGGTTGGGGAAGGAGGCTTTGGAAGCGGAGAATGTGTTGAGGGAAACGTAGGTTTCGTGGTTTATGGGAGTTGGGGATGTGATGAGGAATGGGGAACAATAATGTGAGATCTTTGGGTAAAGAAGGGAGTTTGGGTGTAATTGAGGGAATGGGATGTGTAGATTTATGGGCATTTATTGGATTTCGCCTCATGGCGCTCGGCGATATCAAAAAAGGGATCCGGTGTAGACAGGAGTTACTATGAAGATTGGTCTTCATCAAGTCCAGGACATTAAAACGATAAAGTATAAAGTATTATATGAAAGACCTTGCAATGATCCGTTGCGTACTATATAACAATACCAACGCATAAAGAAAACGTCTAGGCTCCAGAAACACCTCAATTCATATCCCATGTTCCCGTCCTGGTATCTGTAGTATCTTTAAACGGTTCATCCGAAACCAAAGAGATCTGTATATTTGAGACGCCAATTTTGCCCATCCAGTATAAACCCATCCATTACTCCCAACCTAACAAATGAAAAGAAGTAAAAAACTCCATCCCAATTCTATAATTCAAGCCTTAACCGGCGTACCATTATGGCTGATTTTCCAACTCCCACAATACTCCTCTCCATATTCCGGAGGTTCACATCTGGTTAATGAGCCGGTACTCCAATCCACGATCCATTGTTTTCCTTTCATGATTAAGTAATTTGATTTTCGAGGTGAGCGACTTGTGAGGATCCCCATGCATTTTTTGGCATATATCATATCGTATCGAGGAGACCACGCATGTTCCGGGCGCCATTTTCCCGTTTCAGGACAGAAAGAGTGGGAGGGGTTCGGGTTTGGTGTGCGTCGAAGTGTACGATGACGACGAGATCGGCTGTTTATAAGACCCATATCTCGAAGGGCATCCAGCGCGGCTTCGGCTTCGTTGATGCATTCACCGGGGGTGCGTGATGTATGAGGTGCAGACGATTGGGTTGAGGGTCGAGCCGTGGATGGTCGAGTGGAAGTGGTGATAGCTCTACCTTCGGGAGTATTCGAACTTGCGAAGTTGGGATAATGTGTTCGGATGAGTTCTTCTTGGGCTCGAATAAGTTCATCGTTGACCTGTACCTCTCTGGGTTCCCTTCTTCTTCGTCTTCGTGATCGTGGGATAGATTGATCTCGTGGTATTTGTCGTTCATCGAGAGGCATAGAAAGGTCGATAGCTGTGAAGAGTGATTGAAGCCAGGTGACAAATGTTTCGATTTTCACGCAAGATAGAAGAAACTGATCTGCTTCTGCTCTGACTCGAATGACATAGTGTTTCCTGTAGGTAATCAGTATTGCCCTTTTAATACTTGGTGCATGTAAACTCACTTCACGTAATCTGCAGCGATGCCAACTTCTGCATGCTGTAAATTGTAGCTTCCCAACAAATTTCCACGTTTTGTACCGGCAGGTAAATCCGGTGTACTCTTTCGATCCCCAAGCTCCAAACCAAAGACCCCCGAGCCTTTGACCTTGTGAAAAGTCAAAAGTGTTCCTTGTAATGTCGCATATACTCGATACCAATTCCTATCCGAAGCTCTGTGTATCGCGCCCTGCATTTCCATTTTCCTCATGAACACATTCTCCAAACTAATACCAGCAGAATAACCTGGGAGGATTTCTCTCCCTTCATCTTCTCGAGGTTGTATATTTAAACGATTTCGCATATTTTGGGATCGAACGGAAGCATCGTAAGAAGGAGGAGAATCAAGTAGAGGATCTGCCATTGACAGCGAATTTGTGGATTTGTCCTCCATCTCAATCTCTGGCTCATGTTCCGATTCTTCCTCTGGTTCCTCCTCCACTCCAGGTTCCCGTATTTGATCGGAAGATTCATTATTTTGTTTGTAGTATTCCTCCATCGAAACTCTCCTCGAACTCGACATTTGCGCGGACTGAGAATTAATGGAAATGTCGTCCATTGTTACATGATTTCTGAAAACTTCAGCAACGTGTGTACTCATGGCTTGTGTATGTGATTAATGCAATGCGTCCGCTCAGAAATTATGAGAGCGTGTTGTACAAAATCCCGATCCTACATGATCTTTATCATCGTATTTGTACCGCATGCGGCAGACAGTGAATTTGAAAACGGTCTCCTATTGTTTGTTTCTGAACAAGTTTCAATTGAGTTTTCCTAAAGTTAATCGGATATTTGTGTAGTAAAGAGGAATTGAGACAATCGTAGAAGCAATTGAGTCGTGGAAGAAGAAGAAGAAGAAATAAATCTGACTCATGTCTTGTCTTGCCTCGACTGGAGTTCTCTTCCTTCCAGAATAGAAGCCAAATAGGAGGTGAGGTTTGTGTGATGTGACGAGAAAGCAAGCCACAAATATGGTTTTTCTTGGGTGTTACCGCTCAGATCCCTTGTCAACAACATTCCTTCGCGGAACCGAGCAACTGCAGGTGGTCGTGAGTAGAATGGGAGCGGGAATGGATGTGAATATGGGTATGAGTTTGAGTTTGAGTTTGATGAGGATGACTGCGGCTGCGACTGTATCTCATCCCTCATCCTGCTCACCCTCATCCTCGTCCTCGTCCTCGTCCTCGTCCTCGTCCTCACTCTCATTCTCATCCATCCCCAAGAGTTACTTACGACGTGCATCGTGCAGCGATCAAACACATACCTGGACCACAGTAAAGATATAATTGGACGTTTGTTCTTTTGACTTGCGGGGAACGGGTTCAGGCTGAAGTGAAACAATTTTGATTAGTGTTCCGGGTCTCCCAGCAGCTGTCAGACAACTTTCTTGGGTGAAGACTGGGCCGGTCCTAGTACATTTTCTTCGTCATCACAGTCATGAACCGCCGTCAATCAATCACATCGATCACATCAAGCTGAGAATCTAACCAATGCTTCCAGAATTAGTAACGTAGATCGTCAACTCGTCAACTCGTCCACTCTTGGGTCGCAGTGCGGTCTTTCCTGCAAAAAGATAGACAACATCTGAAATCTTCGGCGCATGCGAGGCACAATCGTTCCAGAATAATGAACGTGGGTCCTTACAGTCGTTGTGACGCTGGCGGCTGTATCGAATTCAATTTCTCCTTCTTTTCAGTAGTTCAAAGGCTGGACCCAACAATTCCCAAGAACACCATCGTCACCATCATCATCAACAACAACAACAACAACAACAACAATACGACCTCAGTCTTAACTCACTCGGCCTAGCCTTTCCATTACAGCAGTTCGTGCTGGCGGCGCAGATGATTTTAGGAGCAATCAGACCCTTGTTCTTACTCAGGGCTTAGCACGCCGCGCGCATTTGTTGGCGTGTTCATCACGACAAAGCTCTCCACTGGCTTTATTTTTCTGTTGCATCTCTCACTTCCTTGTCTTTCGACGTGGCTTCACTATTACTGGATTGACGCTATTGGAAACGTTTTGTTGCATGTCTACGCCGAGGTCCTCGGTGTGGATTTATACATGATTACAACTCAATGGTCTATATCCGCGACCGAGGCTCTCCACTATTCTACTTGTTTAAACCTCATCCCAGTGGATTTGCTAGAGGAAGGTTATATATCTTTCTAACCGTTTTTGTGGTTGCGGTCATCAGCGTTATATGTAAATCCGACTGTTGGGTCTGGTGGCTGGGAGTTTGATAAAGCTATCCAAGATGAAGGATCAAAGAGTGGAACCCTCAAGGGCATATTGACCTTTGCTGTCTGGCCTAAATTTGAACTTCCTGTTTGGACTATTGGAGCTTCAGTCACTACTTCAATATCCAGATCTAATTAATTAATGTGTATCGGTGGTTGCATACAAACACAACCTTCATTTGCAATCCCAGGGCCATGCACCTCTTTTCTTACCTGTTTCCAAGTGGATTGATATGGCCATAAAAGTTTTTTAGCCGTTAGGTAAGGGTTCCCTCGGAAGATGATTTCATTCTCACGTCTTGAGTGGTATAAAGAGAAATGCACTACCCCATCTTGCTCTTCTCGAAATTACTTCAAGCAAACCATGAACACGACGATCTACCAATGCAGCCAAAAGGACGATTGTAGTAGCAACATTCACTTAGTCATGGTCAGGTAAGATTTCTATATATATATATCAGACAAGTCCTCTTGTCGGTGAGGGGAAGAGGATTATCTTCCCAGATGTGCATTAACCTTACTGTGAAGAACCCAGATAAACATACGACTCAAAGCCTATTCACAGGCATGATGGATGCGGCGGTGATAACTGTGGCTATCAGATCATCGCTATGGCCCAGTTAGGAAGAGACATGGTGAATGAGTTAATAGTATCTGTGATGAAGTTGAATTCATTGATCCGTACGGATATATCACAGAAGTGAGGCAGTCTTTGCACAACTATACGATCCGAAATTTCATGCCAAAACATTTCACACGAATAAGCCTTTGAAGAATTCACGAAGCGCTCAATATCTCACTGCTAGACACTACTAGACACTACTAGAAATCATAAGCTGAAAATCAAACACGAAGATTGCAATCCGGATTCGGCAATCATACTTATTAGTTTGCCTTGAACGTCCGAATGCAAATATGCATATCCAGCATTGAGAAAATCTAGATTCCCAACACAACTCGACAATTAAACGTCGTCAAAGTCCAAACACCAAGTCGACAGCAAAGAGCTGTTTAGGCTTTGGGGTTCGAGGTATTTGTGAGACAATTTGGTATCGGGTGCAATGTTTACAACGTGTGCGTTGAGGGTAGGCGGATAGACACCAAAGAGAAAGTGTGGGGTAAGATGGATTGGAGCGGCAAGATGACATCTTGCTGCCAGAGAACATCCAATTATCTTCACGAATGAACGCCAACCAAATACCTAGTACACTATTTATCCATCGTCAAACCTTCTAGGATGAAGATAAGAATAAAATGTAAGTATGAGCAATGGTTAACCTTATGCTAACTTTTGATACGCTTCCCACAGGAGTGATTGACAAAATATATCATCAATATGGATACATTTTGGAATTGATCCATCGTCTCATAGAACCAGATATTTAGCATTCAGCCATAGGTCATGATTCTCTTGTCTTACTACTCGGCATGCCACATTACCTTCCGATAACGTACTAGTGTCAGCAAGCCATGTCAGACTTTCTATGTCTTCTCTTTCTCTTTCTCTTGACTTATCAAGATTTTTAGCTCTCAACAACTTATCATCATGTTCTCATCATCGTACCTTCTCGTCATTATATTATGGACATCTAATTGTTTTGCATTCGACCTAAACCACGATGACTTGGAACAATTCTACTCAATGCCGAAGGATAAATGCCGCACCGCTGTAAGTTTATCATAGAGAGCATGGCTACTCAAACTTAACTCTTCAGTGTCAATTTCTCTCTCGAATTCTCGAAGGCCGGGTATCGTTCCCGGGTAGTACGATGTATGAATATGAGCAATTGTATTGGTCGCAGCAACAAGCTGAAGTACACCCTGAATGTCGAGTGACACCAGTATTTGCGGAGGATGTCTCTACTACCATACAAGTACTTAAATCTCAAGGCTGCCAATTTGCCGTCAAGAGTGGTGGACATGCATGTTTCTCGGGTGCATCAAATATTGAGAATGCTGTCGTGATAGACTTAAGCAATCTTGATCAAATCAAAATCTCGAGCGATAAAACAGAAGTTTCCGTTGGGGCAGGTACACTATGGTCCAATATTTATCCGGTAACGGACGCAGCAAGAATTGGAGTTATAGGTGGTAGAGTGGTCGGAATTGGAGTTGGAGGTCTGACACTTGGGGGTGGAATATCTTTCCACTCTGGACGGTATGGATTCGCTTGTGATAATGTTAACAACTATCAAGTATGATTCCTCTCATGTTTTCACGTCTGTGATCTTACGGTTCAATAGGTTGTTCTTGCCAATGGCTCTATTCGCGATGTCAATCAAACATCGTACCCAGATTTGTACTGGGGTCTGAGAGGAGGTGGGAATAATTTTGGCATTGTGACAAGATTTGATCTGGCCTCATTTGAGCAAGGTGATATGTGGGGTGGGACGACGACTTCGAATGCAACAGAACTTCCCGCTGCAATCGAGGCATTAGCCAATCTCAATATCAACCATGCTTCTGATCCATTTGCTGCAGTTTTCCTGGCATATTTCTATGTACCTTCGATAGGATCGTCGCTGGTCAGTTTCACATTGGATTATGGGAAGCCAGTCATCAATCCTCCTATTTTCCATAATTTTACTGAGATACCCGCTATATCTGCTGATTTGAGAATTGCAACCCTTACGTCGTTAATCAATGCAACAGCAGAATCGCAACCTTCTGGGCTTAGGGAATCATATTGGACATTGACCATATTAAATGATGCCGATTTAATGAATGAAATATCCAAGATATTCGATCAAGAGCTTCAAAACATCAAGAATGCTACAAATTTATTGCCTGCACTGGTTTTTCAGCCAATCTCCGAACCTATGATCTCACACTTTAGCAAGAATGGCGGAAATGCTCTTGGTATAACGAAAGAAGATGGTCCTTTGATCCGTAAGTAAACAACTCGGATCTTTCCGTACAATGCCATATCTAATCTTACTGCCGTCTAACAATTTCTAGTCATCAATATTGCGATTCAATGGACCGACATCACAGATGATACACGAATTATAGCATTCGCGGAAAACTGCGTTACCCGATCTACTATCTTAGCAAAAGCGCGAAATTTATGGCATAGGTTTTTGTACCAAAATTACGCCGCGCTTCAACAGGATGTATTTTCAAGCTATGGGAAAGATAATCATAAGAGACTGGTCGAGATCTCAAAGAAATATGATCCAGATGGGGTGTTCGTGCGGCTGCAACCGGGATACTTCAAAGTTTATTAAAATACTTCCAAGACCTACAAGTGGCAATCCATGCAAGCTTTTCTCGTTAATTGACAGTTTGAAAAGCGGTTGCTCCCATTGCTTTTTTAGCAACACGATCTGTGGTTATCATCATGTGTTTTCACCGGAACATTCTTCCTATGGCTCTCTTTGATTTGTCGTCGGTTGCAACGGCACTGTTGGGTTGCAGTATATTTGAAAGACCCGAGACAGGCTACTAGCCTAAGGAAAGAGGGGTTTTACAAAATATTGAGAATTTTACAACCTGCTCCCAGGACTTGACCAGCTAATAAGTCTTCAAAAATTCAATCTATGAGTCGCCGCCCAGTTACGTACTTGAACCATATTATTCGAATTCCATTGCAACTTGCTCAGTACCGAGATTAATCTTCCTTCGGTGATTTCATTCAACGCCGTTCCAAGTGGGGAAACCACGGTATAGGGAGAATAGGCTTAAATAGAGCTCCATTCTCGGGCCAAGACATCTTATCAGATATACATCCTTGTTGTTTGAACGATTTAGAACCATCTGATAAAAATTCTGACATGCCATGCGTGCATTGCGGGAACTTCTCCCAACTTTCAACAATAATTTGTATCAGATCACCACCGTTTAGTGGGCCGGCGTCGTATCAACGTTGGTCATAGAATTTCAAGAACAGATTCGTCGAAACTCTATAAAGAAGATCAGATAAACTCAAAAATGAGGATGTTTTTCGATTTCGCACTGATCCACTTCACGAACTCCTCATTTCCTATCTTTTCAGCCTTACCTCGAGGTCCGAGGATATACCTCGGCTATGTCAAATAATCAGATAGTCGATGCGGTCTATTCGACATCGGGTACACCATCAACGGCACACGATACTAAGGAGAAAAGTGAAGCCTTTGTATCGGCGGCATCTTCGAGCGATAATGAGGAGCATCTATCGGATATCGCCAATAACGATGGACCATCCAATGCGAACGATATACCTTGGCAATGGAAGCTTGCCTCGGTCATCCTAGTGTCGATGATTGGTTTTGGTTCTCATTGGAGTTCAGGAATTACAGGTGCCATGAAATCTACAATCAAGAAGGAGATGAAGATTGATAATAAGCAATATGCTTTATTGAGTGCTAGTCAAGACTTTATGGTAACAGCTTTAATGCTGGTTAGTGGTGTTGTTACAGATAGGATAGGAGGAGCAGGTAATAATACTAGATCTTGTGTTCTCCTCCGTTTGCTCACTGTTCCTAGGTACAATCTTTTACGGTAACATAATCTTCACAATTGGATCCATTCTCATTGCCGGAGCTGCTCAGACCAGAAACTATCAATTTATGATTGGTGGTACAATTGTCCAAGCTCTTGGAGATATTGCTACTCAAGTTGCACAATACAAAGTCTTCTCTTCATGGTTCGCTCCCAATCATGGTTTCGCTTCGACTCTTGCGCTTGAGTTAGGAATTGGCAAAATTGGTGCATTTGTTGGTAAATCATCCGCAAACATTATCTCAAAGAACACAGGAAACTTTGCAAATGTCTACTGGGTTTCAGTAGGTATGAATGTTTTCTGTAATTTGATGACTCTTGGTTTCTACATCTTCACTCGCTTCGCCAATAAAAAGTTTCCTTCCACATCTGATCCGGCTACTGGCGAGAAACTTACAGAAGGAAACAAGAGATTTGAATTACGCAAAGTTCTTGAATTACCTTGGACATTCTGGATCATTATGGCATTTTCATTATTTGAAACATCTACTGCTGCGCTCTTTACTGCCAATGCTACAGAATTGGCTGAGCAAAGATTGGGTGTATCATCTGTACAAGCCGGTTGGTATACATCAGCTATTCAATATGGTGGTAAGTATCCTACAACATTGAAACCCCTAGTAATACCATATTGACCCTTTTAGGATTTTTCTTCGTTCCTCTAATTGGAATATTCGTTGATATATGGGGAAATAGAGTTACTCTCTGTGGGTGAAATCGTCAACTTATTGCACAAACTTTCTGCTAACATGCTTCAGTTACCATCGCTGGTTTTGCTGTTTTAATATCAATGTCTATTATGAACTGGGCTCCTTCAATACAGGGTACAGATGCCGCATTCGGCATTTACGCTTTTGCATATTGTTTCGGTCCAACTTTGATGATCGATAGCATTAGAACATCAATGTGGCATCAAGGAGTTTTCGGATCCGCATACGCTCTCAAAGTAACCATGAACAACGCGTAAGTCCTTTTCTTTCTAATTTACCTAATCTTCACTAAAAAAAGAATAGCATGAGTATCATCGTCGGTATCATCGCCGGAGTAATTCAAGACGCAGATAACAATTCCTACGACAAAGTCACGATTCTCTATGTTACTCTCTCGGCGGCAGCGGCGCTCATGTCACTAATTATGATCGGGCTCGCATATTATTGCGTTGATTTCCGCATGTTACAATGGACGCGCAAACAGAGACTCGCTAATGGTGACTTGATTAATGAGCGAAAGGAAAAATTCCATAATGAGAACGGACCGAGAAATCGCAAGATTTCAATGTACTGTCTTGGGGTATTGGCACTGTTGGTTTTGGGTTCGTGGTGTGCGTATTTCTGGGGCGTGGCTACAGGAAATAATAACGGTTAATGATTAATGGGATTTGGAAATGAAATTGTGATGGGAAAGTATTAAAAAGATTGACTGGATATTGGATATAATGAGCTTGGATGAATTTATGTTGTTTTGCGTTATGTTTTGATGCTCGGTATGGAGTGCGGAAAATTGGATTTGTACTTGTGATGATTCTTCTCATCTTATGTGATGTGTCACTTTTGTGGTTAGATATGGGAGCAAACCGGAAGCCGGCCGTCTGTCATCAAGCTATACAGTGATATGTGCGCATGCTGGGTCTGATGGGGGGTTCTTCAAAGCCAGACTCTTAATGAACTATTAAATCTGCTTGTTGAACTTCAGCCTTACAAGTGTAACATCAAAATCCGAAAACTCCACATCTCTCAAAACCCACAAGATTCGCTTCAAATATTCACCATGGGTCCACAAACCGCATCATCAGCGGCGTCATCACTTCTTTACTGCACTTCATCACTTTCACGCGCATTCTTTCATCTTCGTATGAAAGTGATGATGCTTGACAAGCTGTTATCCTCATTATACTCGCCGATATTGGATGCAATATGTATATTATGTCTGCCTGTCTTATTATGTTGCGCGACTCGCTTCTTCATCTTTCCCCACCAAGTGGTTCTCGGGGTTATCTAAGAAGGTGGCAGAGATGCCGCATAAGGATTGTAGGGGCTGGGATGGATTTTCATCTGGAGGAAACACCTCATTTTGAGACATCTAGCTGTGATTTTGAGGACAACTGTGACAGCACCAGCGCGGACTCATGTGGTTGATATTCAAGCAGTTCAGGAAAGGTGCTTTTGACTTGTAAGTCTTCTGCAGACTTTGTGCATCTAGATGGATGCTTGTTGTGTCTAGATAGAGGATTTTGTAATTGGAAACGTTGATCGATAGTAGTTGTTGTGGATGGTGCTTGTATTTTTTTTGCAGTTTGTGATGTGAGTTCGATTGTAAAAAAAAAAGGGGAGGGATATGTCGTACTAAGATGTTAGTTGGTGTCTTTTCTGTTATTATTGGCTTCTGTCCGGTGACAGAATGAGTGTTTGTTGACGCCTTTCAATTCTTCGTCTGTCGATATCTTAAAGTGCAATATTGTATTGGGCTAATGCTCATAATGAAAGAAGTTCCATTCCCTAGGTTCAATTGGGATATCTTGGGCTGAAATATTTATCAGCTTTCAATAGCTTGAAGCTCAAGCTTGGGGTAGTCATGCGTGTTTGGGGGTTAGGTGATGAAATATTTGAAAGACATGTTGTTGAATCAATGTCATTCGATTGGCATACGGTCTCGAGGTGATAGCTTGAATTCTTTTCCTTCCTCTTTGCTGGCTGAAATTACGCACCTCTGAGATCAAAACGTCTTACCCTGGTGACATGCCACTTAATTGTGTTGATCGGAATCAAAATACCATTGAGAACATTGATCCTTGTCACTACCAACTGTTGGCTTTTTTCTGTCCGACAAACGTAACCAGATAATATTTATCATGTTTGTCGGTGTAAGCAACATAAAACAATGCATTTCATTTGACTAATGCTGTTAGTCTGCTGATAGACATCATATCACCTACTAAAAGCATGTTGCTATGTGTCCAACACTTGGAACTAAATGTTGGATGACAATCATTCGCATAGTAAAATCACCTCTATAAGATGATTGTGTTAGCCCGTTTTCCGTTTTATATTCATTGAATTCTTAAAAATACCATCGTGCGATTCAGTGAAACTTTTACCGAAGAAATGTCAAAGTTTGAGTCCTTTGCGGGTAATTCTTACCATCTTGTAATTTTACAGGCTATTTTCTCTTTAATTTTTCTCAAGGTCATTTATATCTAGATAATCTCCATGCTTAGATTGCTGACAATTTCTCCAGCTCTCTCTTACTGCAGTCTATCGTGTTACTTTTCATCCATTAGCAAAATATCCCGGCCCAAGATGGGCAAAGATCACAGATTTGTATTCTGCTTATCATAGCTTGAGAGGAACACTTCATACAAGAACATTGCAAGCTCATAATAGATACGGTAAGCAGATCAGCTATATCAATCCTAGCAGCTGTTGAGATATACTCTAGGAAGTGTAGTTCGCCTGGGCCCTAATAAGTTGGTTTTCAATTCGGCTGAAGCTCTTCAAGGTACTTTCCATTCCAGTCATGGGTGATCATTTTCTAATTTATAATATTCAGAGATTTATACATCAAAAGATGTTCAGAAATCAAAAGGATATGCTGCCCTAGTCACCACACCAGGTGTTCATAATGTCCACAATTCAGTGGACTTTTCAATCCACAAACACAAAAGAAGGGTCATTTCAAAAGGCTTCTCTATCCCATCTCTGCTAGCTTTCGAGCCAACAATGATTAACACTGTCAACCTTCTGATCCAAAATCTAGCTAGCGTATCTATCAAAAGCAAAAGTCAAGATAACTGGTCATCACCTATCAATATGGGTACTAGCTTTAAACATATGTCTTTAGACGTCATGGGAGAATTTGGTTTTGGACAATCATTCAACCTACAAGCTTCTTCTGACAACCATTTTCTTCCAGAAATGATTGCAGGAATATTGACCAGAGGGGGAGTTTTACTCCAATGTCAAGCTTTCCGAAAGATAAGAATTGAAAGATTTTTCAATCGTAAAGTCCACAAAGCCGTCAGAAAATACCATTCCACGGTAAGTAAGTTGGTGGCAGATAGATTGAAAGAAGACAAGAATGCAAAGAGTGATTTATTTTCTTTCATTTTCGATGCGCAGTATTCAATCGATGGTAAACATGAGGATATCGAAACTATGACAGAATCCGAATTATTTACTGAGAGTGGATTTTTACTTGCTGCTGGTAAGTATCTTTTCAGATTCTCCAAATATCTAGAGAATTTTCGTTGATTCACACAAACAGGTTCTGATACATCCTCCACAACTCTCTCAGCCCTTCTCTTCTACCTCTCTCGATATCCAAAATGTTACGAAAAAGTCACCGCAGAAATCAGGTCTACCTTCTCATCCATCTCCGAAATTCACAGCGGCCCAAAAATAACCTCTCTCAAATACCTACGTGCCTGTATCGAAGAAGCTCTCCGGATGAGTCCACCCCTCGGCTCCGCACTCTGGCGGGAAGTTCGTCCCGGAGGCATCGCTATCGATGGTGAATTTATCCCCGCAGGCTATGATATTGGATGTGCAGTCTATGCTATACAACACAATGAACGATATTTTCCCGACTCCTTTGAGTTTCAACCCGAGCGCTGGATAGTATCGGAAAATAATCCGCAGGCAAAAATTGAGGAGATGAAATTGGCGTTTGCACCGTTTAGTTTGGGCCCGAGGGGATGTCCGGGGAAAGTGATGGCATATATGGAGATGGGTATCATGATGGCGAGGATGATTTTTTGTTTTGATTTTAGGAGACCGAGGGATGGGGGGTGGGGAGAAGTGGGCGAGGGTGTGCTGGGTGATGTGGGGGGGAGGGCGAGAGTAAATGAGTTTCAGTTGATGGATCATTTGGCTAGTACGCATGTGGGACCTTATGCGGAGTTTAGGTTGAGAGATGGGTTGGAGAGTGAGTTTGAGGGGTTTTAGTTGGGTTTTGTGGATTTCGGGGTAGGATTTTAAGTGGTGGGTAGCGAGGAGAAGACTTAGGGTGTCGTGTGGTTACTCCGAAAGAAAGCAGGATTCACTTATCTTGTTAAAGCTGTCTGTTTTGAATGTTGGTTTTATACTTTCCACACCTATACTAGCAAAGTCGTCTCTATCATCCGAACTCTTTTTCGTTTTGTAGAATCATCTCCACTTCAACTATTCACAAATCCCATAAAAGTTTATTTGTGAATGTCCGATCACACAACCATTTTCTGTCAATTTAGGGATCAAACATTTATTTATTTGATATATCAATAGCTGCGAGACGCGAAAGTGGTGGAAAATTGTCTTTCCAAATCCATTCACCAGTTCGGGAAAATCATCTTCTCATACTTATTCACAAGCTTGAAGATGTGAATCACATTTTTCTTCCTTCTGTCTTCTACTCGGTCTTCATATCTCTCACAAAACTGCAATATAGTCTTTGCATATAATTTTAGGATGTTTAAAATACAATTACTCTTCAATTTTTATATGTCAAATTCCCCTATTGAAGCAATTCCCAATACCCAAACCAAAAAAAGAAATCATTACTATCCCGAACAAAATGTCCATTCCATCTCCACTACCCTTCAGACCTCGATCCTCATCCCTGTCGCCGAATTCACATCCACTATCAAAATCTCAATCTCAATTACAATCTCAACCTCAACCTCGATCTCAACCTCAGTCAACATCCCATCTTCCCACTCAAACCCAAATCCAAACCCCACCCAAAAAATGTATATATCTCCTCACCACATACACCTGTTCCCATTTCGTACAACCATTTACTCACCCAACAAATATAATTCATATCGAGAATTGCATTGCGAGATTTGGAGGCAATTGTTCGAGTCCGGGGTATCGGTATGAGATATTAGGGAATAGAGGAGAAGTATGCGAGGCTTGTCTACGAGACGGAAAATCGATGGAAGAGGGAAAGGACTTGAGTGGGGAGCTTCGGCTAAGAGATGAAGCAAGGGGGAATAATTTCGAAATGGAGATGGAGGGAGATAAGGAAGATAGATCTGGGATGGAATCAAAAGTGGAGACGGATGAAGAAACGATTCTTTATGCGGGGAAGAACCAGGAAAGTGATAGAATCGTGGAAATCTCATCACCTTCTGTGTTTTCATTAAAGAAACCACGAAGATCTCCGGAAATGTACCAACGTTGCGGTGAGGGGAGCGGTAATGGAAGGGGAAAACGAATGATGACTTATGGATATCAACGAGCGGTTTCAACACAGAGAAAATCGATGATTCCGGGGAAACAACGTGTTTCTGTTATTGTTGAGGAGGGGTGGGAATTTCATGATGATGATGGTGATGGATGCGGAGTTTTCGATTCGAGTTTGAGATGTGGAAGGGAAAGGGGAAGGAAATGTTGGGAGATTTTATGGAGCAGATTGAGAAGGTTTTAGATGAAGATTAGAGGGTCTGGAGGGTTAGAAAGTGGGATTAGGTCTTAATTGAGGCTTTTAGAGGGCCTTGAGCTCTTCTCTGTGATTAGTCCAAGGGTAAATTCGCTTGTATATCCGACATCTTCTTATTAGGCTTCGGACTCGTCGATATTCAGTATATGATAATTAACAGTTCTCTTTCTAGATACAATAGATAGATATACAATTAGATATTCATGTAACTGCCGCATTTCTTTTTGTAATTTGATTCTGTATTAGAATGATATTCTACCTCAATTCATTCCCCCTTTAGCCATCTTTGATATATCAAGGCACTTATATTTTCATGGTAAGGATCGATAGATGGGAAACTATTCCAAAGACGAAGTAAGCATATAACACGAGAGATACTAAAAAACTGGATATAGTCTTCATTTGTTGAAGAGCGCACCTGTATCGCTCTCAGTACCAAGTAGTATGTTACTAATGGTTTCTTTAAGCGAGCATTTGTTATTGTGAGGTTGAGCACAAGATCATATTTCCCTGTAGATAACTTTGAAGAAATTTAGTAATTATAATCAAAGAAGATGCTATCCTTATAATTACATATATTCAGCATGTCCCATTGTACCTCTAGTAAATATCAAAACATTCACCCTCAGCCACCACATAGATCATACACAAAAAATAACTCCCCCCTAAAAATAGTCACATAATCAATACCATCCCTCCCTCCCCAATATACAAATACAAATAAAACGATGATAATCTATTCGCAACTTTGCTATTTTATTCGCTTCTCAGAATGGCATGAATGCAACTCCACCCTATCTATACGGCTAAATATGTTCACAACTCTGTAAACATACAGTACTTATGATTCAGTAGCAGTAGAATGTTTCCTACACACCTAGTCATTTTTAGATACGGGTTCTCAGGTAGAAATATTTTATATATAAACATAAGTTGAATCCGAATTCTTTTTTGCATTGTTACAATTAAATCTTACATTGTGCTTTACGATACTTACAAGAAGTTCTCAATACATCTTTGATTAAGCACAAGTTTCTCGACATATCTTCGACTTTATACAAATTTCTCAAGTGCTTTCGAATCTACAAGTCTTTACTTCTTTTTTAACATCAAGTCTACCTTTAAATCTCACTATCAACATCAAGACAGCAATGATGTCAAACAATTCGAGATTCACTTTCCCAAGAACTCTTGGTGGTCAACACCAAATCACTTCGCAAAATTCGTCTGATTCCAAGCAGACGCAGAATAACGAGCGATGTATATACATCGTTCAAGGTTATTCTTCCCCTCCCCCTTCCCATCTCTATCACATCCAACTAACAACTCACCAGAATACGCCTGCCCCGATCACCCTTCCCTCAACAGCCCTCGCATCCTGCACCGGACCCCCTGTCTGCAAGCCGTGCTCCCTATAGCCTTGCAAAAAGACTGCGAGAACTACGGTGAAGTATCCCGGTACGACAAGAATCGTGGATGTATGGAGTGTAAAACACTCACGGTGAAGCATCCTGAAATCCTGAAAAAGATGCAGGAACTGGGGATGGAACAAGAGAGCATCGATCACTTCGAGAAAGTGACGAGCAGCTTTTCTGCTAGTAGGAGGGTTATGGAGCTGGTGAGGGCGAGGGAGGAAATAGAGGAGATGGAGAGTGTGAGAAGAAACGAGGAAGACGAAGAGGACGCTGCCGAAACGGAGCGCGAAATCGTCCGGCCTCAACCTCCAACTGTAGAGGCTGAGAATCTACAACTTGACGAAACCCTCGAGGAAAATAACACTCCTCTACTTTTCGCCGAGTCTACCGAGCTCGAGACTCCCACCCCCACCCCCACCCCTGCTACTGTACCCGCAGAGAAAATCCCAAGCGACCAAGTCGCGACGCTACAATCTTCCGGTCTCTTAGAACAAGAGACCCTCAACCAAGTCAAGCAACCACAAGCTGCAGAAATCCGGCTTCCCAAAACCCCACCACCCTCTTCCCCCTCCACAGAAAAGCTGACAGATAACGTCCACATCCAGCTGGACGAAGACTGGGGCTGGGACGACGAAGAACCCGAGCGCGTTTTCGGAGAGGTAGCACTTGCGCCATCCTTCACTTGCCAGACGGGAGATGAGTGGATTGTAGTCGGGAGTTGGGAACAATGAGGGCGTTCACTGAGTGTTTTGGGAGGAGTGAATTATGGTATCTTTGTTTGAGTGGTGTAATATGGGGTTCGGATAGAAGCACTAGGATTTGTTTACTCAATGCGGGCAGAATCCACGTCCAATTTTTACATTTCAGTAATACTAATATTAATTATTCATGACTTGTCTACTTTTCATCTAATAATTTATTCAAATTTCTTTCTTGTTTTAGATATACATGTATATACACACAATACTATAATACATTCAACGATAGATTACTTTTATACTACTAAAAATCGGCTAAATTTACTTTTATCTAGAATTTATAACCGAAAGCTAGAATCTAAAATCTAAAATCTAAAATCTCAATTAAACTTCGGATGGTTTATTAATAAGAAAAACCCCCCAAACCAAATAAAGATCAAAATAACTCTCTCTCTCTCCATCAATTCCTAACCTTGTCCCAAAATCCCAGATTCAAATACAATCCAACACCAAACAAAATCTCATTTCATTCTCCAATTATCAAACAAAATTCAAATTCAAAATATCCTATCCAATCCTGTCCCATCCCATTAATTGATAACCTTTATAACCAATAACCTCCACTCACAAATACTAACCCTAATGCTAATCCTAACCCCAGCTAACTAAAATCATAACTAAACTCATAATCACAAAATCACACTAACCAACAACATCACCACTCAAAAGTTTCCCTAAAGAACAATTCTCCATCTTCCATCCTCCATCCTCCATCATTTCCTCCCCCTCCTCCCACCCCTCCCCCTAAAACCTCCCCCTTTATCACCATCACAACACAACACAACAACACAACGAACTAAAACCCACACACACCAAATATATATATATTTAAAAGCCCAATCAATTAATCAAAGCTAAACTAGAATCTCAACGGTAATACAAAAACAACATTTCAGATTTATATAAGAAACTTATTAAACGAGATAAGAAGAGAGTAATATACTACACTACATCACATCAAATCAAATCAAATCATACAAATATATTAAAATAAAAATTAAAAAAAAGATATTTAACACTAATATACTAATATACTAATATACCAATATACTAATATACTAATATACCAATATACTAATATACTAATATACCAATATACCAACACGTAAACACGTAAACATACAAATTAACAAATTAATAAACCATCTAATAATATACATCAACTCTATAATAAGATTCCCAACTCATCCTCTCAAACAATACACATATACATATATATACTCATTCCCTCCCTCCCTCTCTAGCTCTCTCTAAATCCAACCCGCTTATATATATCTTCTAACTAATAAAAAACCCCCCCCTAATCAACAACTATCAATTCCAACTAACTATCTAAATTCCTTTCTATCCTATCCTATCCTATCCTATCCCATTCTCATTCCCATTCTTATCTCTATTCCTATCCCTACCCCTCCCCCTCCCCCTCTTCAATCAATCACAAATCACAAATCACAAATCGCAAATCACAAACAATATCAATCCCACAAACAAGTCTTTTCACAACTAATAACTACAACTATTACAATCCCAAATGATATAGTTATTTTATTATTATATTATTCAAGATTACAATAACCAATCTATTAGAATAAAGAAAAAAAAGAAAGAAAGAAAAAAAAAAGGATATTTGTTATTAGCATAGTTACTGCTTATTATTAGTATTATATAAGTTATATGATTTTCAACAAAAGTGTTTAATTAATTGATTAATTAATCAATCAATAAATTGAATACTTACTACCTAGCAACCCACATATAAAAGGACAACAACATGACAACAACATCGTCATCAAAAACAAGACATCAAAATCCATAATTCGATACACAAATATATATTTCTAGTTATCCACACACTTATTTCAATGATATACTCCTATCAATCACCTGTCTATATATAAATTTTCCAATTCATTCCTCTATCTATTCCCCACCATCACTCCTTTCCATATCTTTTGTTTCACAATCCAGATACCTACTACCACTATCTGTACATCTCTACTCATTTACATGTACCACTATCATATCATAATATAATGATACGAACTACATCGCATAACAACACTCTGACTTACACCTCCCCTCCCCCTCCAATCCCATTTACTATACTTCTCCTCCTTCCAAATATACAACCAGAAAATTACAATTCCTTAGTAACTCTAGGTCGATCATCTCTCCTCCCAATCCCCATTCCCATCCCTGTATTTTGTTCCCCCTCCCTCTCAATTTCCCTCTCCACCATTTCAATACTACTCAAACTCGGGAACCTTTTACTAAAATCCGCGAGATATTCTTCTTTTTCCAAGGAAGTCATATCTGATCTTGGTTGAATCCCAGACGCTCCTCTACTAGCTAGATATGACTGTTTAGGCGGAGAATTATTGACAGCTTGACTACCCCCTGTATTCATATTATTGAGATGTGTAGGTTTAGGTGGGGCACTTGGTCTTGGTCCCGTTTTGGTGTTTGGTAATTGAGGAGGTGTTTGTTGAGGTCGAGGTTTGGTATAATTGAGATCAGATGACGGGATTGAAGGTTGAACTGGTTTGCGAATTGCAGAAGGTTTTCCATATGGATTTCCAGTTGGTAAAGGATTAGGTTGACCTGGTATATCGGTATATCTTCCATAACCTTCTGCTGTTTTCTTTGGGGAAGGTTGTTGACTATTTTCATCCAAGAGACTTTTGACTTTGTGTTGAATACTTGCAGCTCGAGTTACACCACCAATACTCTTTGGGGCTGGTGCACCACCACGATCTGCAAGTCGTTTTCGATATTCGGCTGCGGCATCAGAAACACGTTTTTCTTCAATTGATAATCTTCTTCGTTCATTTTCTCTTCTTTGTTCTGGTGTCATGTTGTCATCTACCGTTCCATCATCACTTCTATCATCTGTTGCCTCGGATCCAGCTATTGGTGTCAAGTCACGTCGATCTAGATCATGTAGAGGACTAGGGGTTCTTGGACCAGGCGGAGCGCTGGCATTGTTTTCAAATCTTTTGAAAGCATCTCCAAATTTACCGGCCAACAAATTCTTCGTTCCAGATAACGAAATCGTAGGCATACTAGAACGTTTAGATTTTGAACCACTACTTCGACGTCTATCTTTCTTGACCTTTTCGTGATCTTCCATTGATTTGAGAAAGTCAACATTCGATTGAGGATCATCATCAATTGAATCTGTGACGGCAAAATCTCTAGAATATGATGGACTTCGTTGAGAATCAATCGAGGGACGGCCTTCCTTTTCTCGAAGAAAGTCCATGTTTGATTCCAAATATTGACTTGATGGACGTGATCGACTCAAACTGGATTTCGTTCGAGGAATAGTACTTTCAAGTGCTTCATTGCTAGGTCTACTCATTTCGAGAGATGGTCTGGATGATGATGAATGTTTTGAGTGAGTAGATTGTGGATTGTATGAAGAGGTTCGAGGTAATCCAGGATGAACAGGTAAAAATTCTTGTGGTTCTAAAGTCGGTGTTCTAGAAGGAGTTGCGATTTGATTTCTAGGCAAACTAGTTGATCGATGATGATCCGATGGAAGAAGACGTGGAGAAGCGGTGAAATTAGGTGGCCGTGTATTTGACGGTGGGGGAGTGGGTGTTGTCATGGTACCTTGAGATACATATGATGATGGTTTTACACCAGGATGAGTAGGTGTAGGCTGATATATTAAGGTTGCCGGCACATCTGATGTTTGAAGTTCAAGCGGATTACTGGATAGAATTTGTTGAGCACGAGATGGCTTATTGGTTGAAGTTGATGACCCCGGTCGGTTTGGCATCGCAAATGCATCATCAGCTAATCTTTCTGTAACTCGTTTGCTAACAGGTTGTGGTGTCTTTGTGGGTGATGTTGATCCAAAATCAAATTTGCCTCCTTCATGAAGGAGTGAAAATTGATCCAAGCTTGGAAATCGATTGGAGATTTCGTCCACAGCTGGAGGAGAAGTTGTAGAATCCAAAGCGGCAAATGGATCGCTAACCGTGCCTCTCATTGGAGACGGACTAGGTTTTGTAGCTTGTGGCTGTGTATTAGCCGTGGGTCTTCCCCTTCGCATTGGTACAACATCAGGTATAACTGTTTGTTGTTGTGTTGGAGGCGCAAAAACTGCTCCCACCACTGGAGGTGATGTTGGAGATTCGGTAGCTGGCAATTGCTGATACTGTCGCGATTCTGATTGGGTTCTTCCAGCATATATCTGATATGGTGAGTTTTTATTTGCCTGTGGAGGATGGAAGATTTAAAACAACATACATCCTTGATTGGAACCTCGATTCCTTGCATGAGACATGATTCCCTCAAAACTTGGTATATATTGGGACGAGATGTTGGCTTCTCTTTCAACATAGATGCTAAGGTTCGTTAGCACCATTTCTTCTTCATGATCGCACCATTGGATGTACCTATTAAATTCTTAAGGGGGTCTGAAAACATTGGATATGAGGGAAATTTAAAACTTGCGTTCAAGATAGCAAGTTGACCCTGAGCCTCGAATGGTGTAGTGTAATAACACAACTTATATAGCAGTACCCCTAATGCCCAAATATCCGACTTCTCATCAATGGGTAGTTTCCTGTATACATCGATCATCTCAGGACTTCTATACTGTAATGTTGTATGTTTTTGAACATCGTCTTCGATCAATCTGCATTCAGCAGCGGTCGTAGCAGCAGGTCGAGGTGGTGCCGTGGAACCAAAGTCGCAGAGCTTAAATCTTCGAGAAGGACCGGTAGAAGTTATGAGGACGTTCTCAACTTTAAGATCTCGATGTAAAAGGGGAGGTTTAAGGTAGTGCATGCATGCTACTCCTTCTGCCACGTCTGAGAATATCTTTAGAATTTCGGGTTCCGTCAACCTGTTTTGAAGTCGAGTATTCATGAAGTCGATCAAACCACCACCATTGCAGAATTCCATAAGTAAAAATACCTCGTATCCTCCCCCTTTCAGTTGTGATGCATGTGAATCGTAATATGTGACGATTGGGCGGTGTCCCTTTAACTTCTTCATGGTTTCCACTTCGGTTCTCATGTTTGCCAGATGTTCCTTGTCAGGGACCGCGACTCTTTTCAGTACCGCAATGTCTGTCCCATCGATAGGTTTTGGCATTTTGACCAGGTAGACATGAGCAAACCCCCCTTCCGAGAAGTACTTTTGAATGACGACCTTGTGAGATCCGACTTGGATTTTGGTTCCGGGTGCAAACGTTCCAGGCGGTGCTGAAGGGTCAGGTATTGGTACAGGCCCTCCATAAGCCGCAGGTCGAGGGGCAGTCGCTGGCACATTGTAAGACGCCATGATTTATGTTGTAGATGTGTAAAGCACGACGGTGGCAGATGTCGAGCAGCTAAGAATTAGATGTGATCACCGCATTGAGTGAAGTATGGCGACTTGTAAATCGATTCTTGTGATTAAAAAGATATTAAATAAAGCCTTACAAGATATTCCAAAGGTGATTGAAAGATGGATGAGTAGATTCAACGGTCAACGTTCAATGTCCAATCCAAATTGCATAGAGTATCGAGAATGATGGGATGGGGCATATCCAGGCTGGCACTGATGTTATCCATGGATTTGGTTGAGGACTCACCGCCTTTTTGTTCTGCCCATACATATTGGCCAATGGAAAAGGGAAGAGAACGTGTCTCACGGGAGGTCGATCATCTGGCTTTGGTGGGTATGAAATGCACACCTTTTGATCATGGTTATCAAGTGATGGGATGAGTGCGAAGTGAGGCGTGGAAGGGATGGGTGATATGGGAGAGGATCATTGACGGAAGATGGATTTAGAAGAGAATTCAGAAGAGAGTTTATATCGGTGTGTATGTCGACAGGTCGATAGACATGTATATATCTTGATGTGTATACTAGGTACACATACGCCGATGTATATTTCACACTTGACACATTCCCCAGTTTCGCAAAGGAACACATCTGGGCCGAAGCATAACGGTCTCAATTATGAATGATAGATGGGTCACTCCTCTAGCCTCTTCCGGTATCACGCTATCTGTTATGATATACCACCACATCATTCATTCTCCAGATGGGATGGTGATTGCCTCGCCCTCCTTCGCATGTAACTCGGCCAGCCCTGTCAAGATTCTGGCACCCATTCCATCGATGCTGCTACAGATGTGTGTGTCAAGATAGGTAATTGCTCGACCCAACTATACCCAAGTGATGATGATGATGATGATGATGGTGTTGTCGGACAATGTTTCAATTGTGCCTTGCATCCAATCTACAAGCGCTCCCTCCTCGTGCTCCCTCGGCTCGTGAATGATATTACGTGGATGAATCGTGGTAAAGCATGACTAGTAGGTCCATAGTCTGTCCTACATACCGACAATGGAGTTTTCGATGAAACCGGAAGTCCGATGGCTATTTCGAGTACCGGTAATTGATGCTGTCCCCAGATTCGTTGCTAGAAGGGCGTGATGGCTGACGGTTGGTGTGGATATCGATATTGATGGTGTATCAGGTCTCTCTTCTTTTTATTGACAAATAATTCAGTGGGCAAGCATAGATATATATAAAGATCCAGGTCCAGACGCAACACAAAGATACACATCTACCTGCCATGACTCCATGTACTCCCTGTCTACATTTGCTTCACGTCGCGTCGTCTGATGTCGAGCTTGATTGTGATGCGTGCCGTTATGGTAAGACCGTTGCGAAGTCTATCCCCAAATCCCGTGCCATCTGTTCTTTTCATTGGAGGGCGATGACGGTCTAGAGTCAATTTGCTTTGTGATTCTTGGGCACGCACACGCTTTTAGACAGCTAGTACGATGGCCAAGGTGTGGTAGGTATGCTGCAATCTGTATTGAGGCTGCTTGCTTGGAATATCAACCTATGAAATTGCACCAAAATTTAATCTCCGACGGAAGGAAGGTGCAAGTTGGAGGGCAGCGGGTTGACTGGAGAGAAGAGCATGAAGAGTGGAAGAGAGATTCATACACATTGCGCACGATGTGTATACATATCCAGATGTTCCTCTCATTGCCCATTCTGGACACCTGAGGGGGTGTTATCATGACTGTTGTTGGTATCTCCCTCGTCGAGACGAGCGAGCAGGTATTGCTTTCTTCTCTGTGCATAGTGTGCATCCTTCACATGATTGCGATTACTCATCCATCACTTAATCCAGCACTTAATCCATCACTCACTGCCAACCCTTCCCATTCCCATTCCCTTTTCCTTTTTCTCTCCTCCTCTCTCTCTGCGCTCTTATTTTTTTTTCTCTTTCCCTCTTTCCCAGCCATATTCGTGATCTCCATTTTAGTGAAAGGCTTGAAGCAACTGCAACAGGGATCCGCCCAGCGCTAAGCCTTTAAGCGAATTCAGAAAATTATTGGGATTTTCTGAATACTTAAGGACCATAAAGGACGGCGACTCCCCGACCGACCATGTTGCGACCATAAGAAACCACCAAAATCCACACAAGGGCACATCCAGCCAATCAACGAGGCCAACGAATTTTATACCAATCCACGCCAGTCCATCCCAATCCCAAACCACACCGGTGCATACATACATCAGTACATATATCAGTACATATATCAGTCGCCCATATCACCCATATCACCCATATCACCCATATCACCCATATCAACCGTACCCAACGATCCCATCCACACCATACACACCTTGCCAGACACGCCATACCATACATATCGACAACCATCGTCAATCCAGTCAGCCGTTCAGTTCAAAGGGACAAGAATGCGCTAATCGCTTCCCCCCGTATTTAATTCTTCAATTGGCCAAAAATATCCCGCCTCGCGATCAAGGCTGAAAGGTTGCAATCCAATACACGTCGTCGCTGTCAACATTAACCTTACTCGTATCTCAAAACATTATCAAAACTTCTTGGGATCCTTGTGCGATTACTTATCTATTAATTCACTGCATTCACGCGTCTAATAAACTTTTCTTCCATAGTGCGTATTGCAACTATCATTGAAAATACTACCCCAGCTCCACTCCTACTTTTTTTGCCACGACGACGACCATCCCAAACGATAACGGAGGTGAATGGATTAACGAACGTTCACAAAAACTCATCTTTTGGCACACATGGCGTTTTTCCTTTGAACCTCTTCATACAGATAATGAACCACACGCGTATTGAAAATGGCTTCAAGGTAATGTTTCACCTCCACCACCCCCAATATTAAGTTGTGATCAATGCGGCCGCGTTGCATTTGAATGCTGCACTTCGGGAATTAATTATGGATTTGCTGACATGATGATACGTGGAAATAGATTGGATCGACTTGTCACGTGAGTAGCTTCTCTTTGGGTCACTCCATCTTTTTTCCGCTTTGGTTGAGACAATGTCAAACCCTGGAAACTTTTAATATGCCGTGGGCTTTTTACGGGAATTGTATGATTGAAGATCTCTTTTGACATGATATGATCATCAACGATCTTCATTTCGAGAATGTTCTGGACGAGTTTTACTGGAACCTCATCTCGTTCTCCTATCTCCTACTAACTTTTGACTTAGGCTACTGGAAACAGGAAGCACTCCATTAATTAGGAATACTGCCGCTCAGCAACTAGCGGATGTACAGAAATCACATCCCGAAGAACTTTTCAATTTATTAACAAGGGTTGTTCCATATCTTCGTCACAAGACTTGGGATACGCGAACAGCTGCTTCGAAAGCCTTAGCTGGAATTGTTGAGAATGCAGAAAAGTATGACCCAAACGGCGAGGATGACTTAGCGAAAGATGAATCAAAAATCGAAGAATCGGGCATCAAAAAGGAAGAAGCCGTAGAGCCAACACCACTTGCCGAAGGGCAATTAAGTCTTGATACTCTCGATATTGTATCAATTCTCAAATATGGCAAAGAACTTGTTCGTGGTGGAGATAGAGGTCACGATTGGGCTCTAGCTTCTTTGGATCCTGCTCAACGTCTCGCTCATCAAAAGAAGACACTTGACGGACGACTTGGTCTTCTTGGTCCATATTCCGAAGAGGAACTTGAATACGCGGTTCCAAGCACTAACCAGAATGGATCCAGCACCACACTGGCACGTGAGGATTCAAATGGGTTTTCACGACAAGAAAACAACAAAGGTACATCCACACCCTCGGAAGAAAGTGGACTGAGTGCGAGACAACTGAATCAACTGAAGAGAAAGCGAAAGAGAGAAGCCATGACTGCTGGTAGCAAAAGTAGGCTAGTAGATCTTTCAGTACGACGTACCAATACTTCGAACGATGCAGATACTTCCATGCCGGATGCTAGTGGTGAAGATTCCAAAAATCCTATGGCGGATTACTTTTCGACAGAGAGAAATTCTGAAATTGACGAGGATTCTAAAGTCGTTTCAGAATTCAAGGGTCCAGTCATGCCAATCAAATCCGAACTTGAGACCGAGGGCGAACAAGAAGGATCAGAGTGGCCTTATGAACGTCTTTGTGAATTCCTTGTGGTGGATTTATTCGATCCCCAATGGGAAACTCGACATGGTGCTGCAATGGGGTTGAGGGATATCATACGTATCCATGGAGCCGGCGCTGGAAGACAATTAGGAAAGACTCGTACGGAAAACAACTTGCTTAATCAACGTTGGCTTGATGACTTGGCTTGTCGATTGTGTTGCGTTTTTATCTTGGATCGTTTTGGGGACTATGTTTCAGATACAGTTGTGGCACCTATTCGAGAAACAATTGGTCAGACTCTTGGTGCTTTACTCATTCACCTCCCACCCCCAGTCGTTTATTCCGTTCATCACATTTTGTATCGTCTCGTTATGCAAAATGACATTCAACTCGATAAGCCAGGATGGGCTATTTGTCACGGTGGCATGATTGGTCTCCGTTACTTGGTGGCAGTCCGAAATGATTTGTTACTGAAAGACAACGATTTGATCGATGGAGTCATTCGTGCGGTGATGAAAGGTTTAGGTGATTGGGATGATGATGTTCGTTCTGTTAGTGCAGCAACTCTTATTCCAATTGCTAAAGAGTTTGTCAACTTGAGACCTGAAGCTCTTGATGGTCTCATCAATATTGTATGGGAATGTCTCTCAAACCTTGGTGATGACTTGAGTGCTAGCACAGGACAAATCATGGATTTGCTAGCCAAACTTTGCAGTTTCCCTGAAGTACTTGAAGCCATGAAAAAGAATGCTTCTCGAGATGCTGAACAATCTTTTGGACTTTTGGTACCAAGATTATATCCATTCCTTCGACATACCATCACATCAGTGCGCTCAGCAGTTCTTAGAGCTTTGTTGACATTTGTCGGCATTGAGGGTGAAGGGACCAGAGATTGGATGGATGGAAGGATTCTTCGGTTGATCTATCAAAATATTTTGGTTGAGAGAAATCAAGACACTTTGAATTTATCACTTCAAGTATGGAAAGCATTGGTACATTTCCTTGCAAGGGACCCGGAACATTTATCCGCAGAATTTTCATCACACATCGATCCTCTTATGCAACTTACCTTGCATCCTATTGGTGTATCTCGACATCCATTGCCAATGAACGCCACGCTTTTCCAAAGACCATCCGGTAATTCTTACCTCCCTAGTGGTCCTACAATTAACGCTCGCCCAAACACACCTTCCGGTCCCGAACCTCCAACGAAAAAGCGTCGGAAAGCTACCAAGGTTGTTGAGCCTACTCCTACATCATCATCACATGACGTTGATGGTCCAATGATGCAAGGTGATGTGGATTTAGTGGGTATGGATATTTTGATTAGATCTCGTGCATCAGCCGCAAAAGCTATGGGTCTTATTATGTCTCTCGTACCAGCGCCTGCTCTTAATGCATATGATGCTAGTATTACCCCAGGAATGTCTTCGGCTTTCTCCTCTACTCAACTAACGGCTTCAATTGTTATTGACGAATACGCCAAAAATTGCATTTCAAAGACTCATGCTTTACGTTTTGAACCAGCTCTTACAAAGATTCTCGAAGCCGAACGCCCTCTCACATATAGAGACTTGGTCAGCTACACACATTTGGTTCGAACTCAATGTTCACAACTCCTCAATACCTTTCGCGATGTTGGCAAAGTTTCTCAAGGTCGTCTTCCTGTACTTGCGGTTGTCGTTGCAGGCGAAGCTGAAGCTGGACCAGACGCTTTCTCCATTGTGACTGCCGATAAATGTGTTTCCGAAGATTTCGATCGATTAAAGAAAATTCTTTCTCCTGGTCAACGTATGATTGCGACTCAAGCCCTTACCGAAGCACGCGAAAACGTAACTGAAGTCATCAATAACGCAAAGAGCATCAAAGAATTGAGAGATACCCGCATCAAGGCTGCTGCGGCAAGTGCTTTGGTCGCCATGAAGGTTTCACCTAAGAAGCCATCTCACATCATCAAGTCTATGATGGATAGTGTGAAGAAAGAGGAAACTTTGGAATTACAACAACGGTCTGCTTTCTCTATCGCTCGACTTATCGAAATATTTGCCGAAGGTGGTCGTACTGGGCCGGCACAAAAGGTTGTATCCAATTTGGTCAAATTCATGTGTATGGAAACCTCGGAGACACCAGAATTCGCGCCAAATGCTCCTCTCACAACCGCCATTCTATCATTACGGAAAGAAGAAGATCGTAAAGATCATCCAGATGCAGCAAAATTCGCACGAGAAGCCAAAGAAGCGAGAATAACCAGAAGAGGTGCCAAGGAAGCTTTGGAACAACTCTCTACAATATTTGGACCTGAATTATTAAACAAGGTCCCTACACTTAAAGGTCTGATGGAACAACCACTACGACATGCATTTGGTGGCACTCTTCCACGGGACTGCATAGACCCCGCACAACCCTTTGGACAAGAAGCTATTGATGGTATGTCTGTAATTCGTGCCTTGACACCCACGTTGGATAAATCACTATATCCTTTTATCATGGAATTACTTCCTCTTGTCGTTACAGCCCTTCACTCGGAATTATCAGTCTTCCGTTACATGGCAGCCAAATGTCTTGCAACGGTTTGCAGTGTTATCACTGTAGAAGCTATGACTTTACTTGTGGAGAAAGTTTTGCCTTCCATCAGCAATCCACTCGACCTCAACTACCGTCAAGGCGTCATTGAATCAATTTATCATCTTATTGCTGTGATGGGTGATAGCATATTACCCTATGTCATTTTCCTCATCGTCCCTGTTCTTGGACGAATGAGTGATTCAGATACTGATGTACGAGTGCTTGCAACAACTTCTTTCGCTACTCTGGTTAAACTTGTTCCACTTGAAGCAGGTATTCCAGATCCTCCTGGTCTATCACAAGAATTATTACAAGGCAGAGATCGTGAACGTACCTTTATCGGTCAGCTATTAGATCCTCACAAAGTTGAGGAGTTTAAAATTCCAGTCGCCATTAAAGCGGAACTTCGTTCCTATCAACAAGAAGGTGTTAATTGGCTCAACTTTTTGAACAAATATCATCTTCATGGAATTCTTTGTGACGATATGGGTCTTGGAAAGACATTACAAACATTATGCATTGTCGCAAGTGATCATCACCTTAGAGCTGAGGAATTTGCCAAAACTGGTGCCCCGGAATCCAGAAGAATGCCATCTCTCATCATATGTCCTCCTACTCTTTCCGGACATTGGCAACAAGAAATTAAAGCATATGCTCCTTTCTTAACATGTACGGCCTATGTTGGACCTCCACTTGATCGAGCTCGTTTTAGAGAACAACTTGGTCAAACTGATATCGTCATTACATCATACGAAATTTGTCGCAATGACATTGATGTTTTATCGCCGCTCAATTGGAATTATTGTGTTTTAGATGAAGGTCATTTAATTAAAAATCCTCGAGCTAAAACTACTGTCGCTGTCAAACGTCTACTTAGCAATCATCGACTCATCCTTTCCGGTACACCAATTCAAAACAATGTACTGGAACTTTGGTCTCTCTTCGATTTCCTCATGCCAGGTTTCCTTGGGGCTGAGAAGGTTTTCTTGGATCGTTTCGCCAAACCAATTGCCGCTAGTCGTTATAGCAAATCTTCTTCAAAAGAACAAGAAGCTGGTGCTCTTGCTATTGAAGCTTTACATAAACAAGTTCTACCATTTCTTCTACGTCGTCTTAAAGAAGAGGTTTTGGATGATTTACCACCTAAGATCTTACAAAATTACTACTGTGATCTTAGTGATTTACAGAAGAAACTTTTCGAAGACTTCACCAAGAAAGAAGGCAAAACTCTCGCTGAAAAGGCATCATCTGGTGATAAAGAAGCAAAGCAACATATTTTCCAAGCTCTTCAATATATGCGCAAACTTTGCAATTCACCTGCACTTGTTATGAAAGAAGGTCATAAACAATATGAAGATACTCAACGACTTCTTGCCAAACAAGGAACTAGTCTTCGAGATCCTGTTCACGCACCAAAATTAACGGCCTTGCGAGATTTACTTGTTGATTGTGGTATTGGTACAGAACCTTCTTCCGAGAATGAAATTACCACCGAAACTTCTTTTGTCTCACCTCATCGAGCTTTGGTCTTCTGTCAAATGAAGGAAATGTTAGACATGGTTCAAAATGATGTTCTTAAGAAGATGTTACCTTCAGTACAATTCTTACGTATGGATGGATCAGTTGATGCTAATAAACGTCAAGATATCGTCAACAAATTCAATTCCGATCCTTCATACGATGTCTTACTTCTTACAACTAGTGTGGGAGGTTTAGGACTTAATTTGACGGGTGCTGATACAGTCATTTTTGTGGAACATGATTGGAATCCTCAAAAAGATTTACAAGCTATGGATAGAGCTCATAGAATTGGTCAAAAGAAGGTGGTTAATGTTTATCGATTGATTACTAGGGGAACTTTGGAGGAAAAGATTTTGAGGTACGTTATAATCTCCTTTCACATATTCTTCTTCCGTGATTCTCTAACGTCATTGTTCTCTCACACGTCTTTCACAAATCAAATACTAATTCATACCAAACAGTCTTCAAAGATTCAAAATCGATGTAGCATCCACAGTAGTCAATCAACAAAATGCGGGATTGGGAACCATGGAAACAGATCAAATCCTTGACCTCTTTAATCTAGGTGATACGTCAGAAGTTCCATTGGCAGCAGATAGTAGTGTTCAAGCAGAGCGAGAAGAGGATATGGTTGATGCAACTGGAGAAGTAAGGGAGAAAGGAAAGAAAGGTTGGTTGGATGATTTGGGAGAATTGTGGGATGGAAAGGAATATGAGGAAAGTTTCGATTTAGAGGGATTCTTGAAAACTATGAAGTAGTTGAGAGATAGTGGGTTGGGTTTGGGATTGGGATGTCAGTATTGAAGTGGGATGGTGAAGGGATGGAGATTGAGAGAGCCATTTTTTTTTTCTGCAACGGGACAGGCTTATTAAGTATATTAGTATTATAGTATATGAGAAGGGGCGTTTATTTCCTTTGTTTTGGAAATTTTGATATCTCTTTTGTTTTCTGGTGGTTGATGGTTGGTTGCACAAGAGGGGTTTGTGATGGGAACAAGAGCGGCTTTTGTATGATTAGATGGTTGGGGATAGAGAAGGGAAGAAAGGAGAACAAAGAACAGAGAGCAAAGAATGAAATTATGAGAATGAATGAAGAATGAAGAAAGAACGAAGAATTCGATTGAGGAAAGAGAACAAGGCATAATACTTTTCTTTCCTTGGATGTATTTCGCATCTTTTATTGTATATTTGTATATTGTACCTAGTTATGAGATTATATTATATTGAATAGTAATTTAATAGCGAATTATTTGTTTGGCAAGAGGAAATGGAAATGGGAAATGGGAAGTATATTATTGTTAATATTTAGATAGTTCTGCTTTTTAATTTTACTCTCATGCTCTGGGTTTCCAGAGTTTCCGGATCGAGTTTCCGGATTTACTTTATGGATTTTCTTTCCGGATTTATTACTGTCCTCCTCTCTTGAGGGGAAAAATATATATTGAACATAAAAAATCTTTCTTTCTTTCAAACCCGTGACACCCGTCCCACCCCACTCCGTCCCATTCATTCCCGTCCCGCCCCACCACATGACACAAATCTCTCGTTTTCGCCCATCCTCCCATCCACCCATACCCACTACTTCCCCCCTCTTTACTCTCTTTTTCACCCTTTCCTTTGCTTAACTATCCTCACCACATATTATAATGTAATGTAATGCAACGTAATATATACTCATACATTCCGCCCCGCACCATCAATCAGCACAATATTGAGAAATTGATCATTACAGATCCCTCGTGGCGCAATTGGCTAGCGCGTTCGACTGTTAGTTTGACGGATGATATGATTTCGTTGGATGGTTATGTGATCGAGAGGTTCGTGGTTCGACCCCACGCGAGGGAGGGTGATTTTTTTACAACTTTTTGGGGGTTTTTTGGGGTGGGGGGAAGGTTTGTGAGTTTGGAGTACTGATCTAGCTGTCTATTTATGTAAATAGAGGAAGGGAGGGAGGGACTTGAATTATGGCATCGAGAGAGAAATGAGATAAGAGGAGATGAGATGAGAATATCTTGTACGTATTTTGAATTGCATTTTGATGGTTTCGGATAGGTGGTGGTGTTGCGGAGGAGATGATTGGATGGGTTATGAGGGGGATTGGTACTGTGGATAGAGGGGGACTGGGAATGGATGAGGGGCGGGGTTTTTGGATTTTAGAATTTGTTGGGTAGATGGAGATGAAGTGAAGATGAGATGAGATGAGATGAGCTTGTGGGTGTCTGGGTGTCTAGATGTTTGGCTAGGTATGATGAGCTAGGGCGTAGAATCTCGAATTCAGGAGGAATTGAGCGGGCTGGGTGGTATTGAGAGGGTTGATGTGTGATGTGTGAGGGGCGCAGAGTGCAGAGTGCAGAGTGCTAGGAACGAAGATGATGAAGACTCAAAAACCGGACTCCCACAACAACCCAATGCTTCGAGGTTGTTTATAAAATTCCAAAGCAGAATGGCAAATCGACATTAGTAGATGAGTACACGTTTCCTTCATTGTTTGGTGAGTCTAGTTGGATTCGAATTGTTTAGTCGAAAAAAGTATATTCCGAAGCAGGAAGGGCATCTCGATTTGCATTAGTTGAGGATGAATGTATTGGAACATGTGAGAGTATCTATTATTGTTGGACAAGGTACCGGTTTGATTTTGCCATTTATACCAATGACTACATGTGGCTCGCAAGTATGCTGGGGTGAGATTGGGAATTAGGATATGGATACACTTTTGATAAATAGAACGACGTTTAAGTGTCTCATTTCTCTGATATCAGGCCTGGGTTTGGAAATATTGGGGAAGATCTATGTTAGGTGATCTTTTGCTTTGTGGGTGAATGGTAATGTCTGCAATGTAGGCATTCCTGGGTACCTACGTTCAGCTATAATTTTTGAGCGTAGTAGTAACTTACCCCTTTTGAGCCCGTAAACGTGAGGATTTATGATGTTTGAGGTAAAGACAGGAGAGTAAAAATACTCCATCCGGCTCTAGTCTGGGTGGCTAACTGTACATAACAATTTAGGTGATATACGAATCATGCAAAGATTTATATTATCTACCAAGAGTTCAAAAACTGCGTCAAGATAGGAAACTCCCAAGACTTCATGGTATAATGAAGGATTTCGTTACAGAGTTTTCCCTTGTCAAAGATGGAGGTTTGCCATTCCATTTCCGTGAACAATGCAGATGTGGAGTACTCGTCCAGAATGAAGATTCGAGGCTCTGATGGCAGACTTTCCAGATCAAGAGTCGAATATCAGCGTTTGATCTGATGATGAATATTGCATTTTTGGGACTGGAATGAATGAGGTTAAGAATTGGATACTGGGTAGATTGGTGGCATCATGGAATCCAGCCAACATGATAAGAATGCGATAAGTAACGGATGTATGTAAACAGGGATATGTTTTCAGTGCCTCAAGGCTGTGGAATGATAGAAACTCACTTGAGATCTTCACACGGAGAGGGCCTAAGATATCCATCCAATATGGGATCTACCTCTGAAGCTGGCAGTGACATTGTGAATAGCATCATGATGATCTGCAAGCCTTGTGACAGAATTATTATCATAAACGAGACGTTTATTGTTCCACTCCCGTTGCCGATTTCCGAAGGCTGGTTCCAAGATTGGCTCACTGAAAAATCCAGTTCTTTGAGTATGGAAGGGGGTAACATGTATGGTCCAATGGATCGCGTTGCCTTTATTCTGCCACATACATCCCACTTGGGTTGCTCCGTAGATGGCGCGCATACAGACAAATTATCCCGATATTTATTCAATCCTCACTCACCCTCTAAACTCGAGCGCAGCGAAGAATTGGGGGTTTGGGGGCTGGCCCCCATATTATCATTCAAGACTCGGAAAGGGCAATGGAAGTATTAATCAATTAGATTTCTTCATTCTCTCAAATTGAGATTCCATCGATCATTTTGGCTAACAACAATCAACAAGTTGTATAACTCCTGAATTACTAATCGAGTCAAAGCAGTGAGATATACATACTATAAATATACTACATACACCCTTTAACCTCCAAGGCCAAGAAATAACCTTACCTTCCTACCTTTTTAGCGTCTTGGTGTTTATGTTTATCGGACAACTTACCCGTAACAATCAATAATGTTCAAGTAAGTAAGTAAGTAAGTATTAATTGGGAAAAGGGAAAAATGCCAAGAATGGAGAGGTTGTTGTCGTTATCGTCCTTCTCTCATATTCATATTCAAATGTCTGTATGGCAGGCTTTCGCTTTTACACTCGTCGATTACGAGTTTTAATATCTACAACTACTTTTCAGTTGTCATCTATCTTTTTACTGATATTTCTAGTCGGTCGATATGTCTTCCTTCACAATCAGGATGGCGATGTCTTTCCTCCAATGCCAGGTCCGGTAACTTCAGTTGAGGATGCTGCGATTGACTGGTTCAAATTCGCATATGTTCAATATGTCACTTCACCTGAATATCTCTGTTCTGCTCTTATGCTCTGGTCGCAAGTCGAAACAATCGGTAGTCGTGCTCAACGATTAATGTTATATCCATCACATTGGAATGCGGAAGAAATCGATGCGAGTCTCCCTTCCAAACCTCTCACTCCAATTGCTAGATTATTAAAACAAGCACAAACCGATTATTACGTTAAATTACAGCCGGTGGATGTTCTGCATCAGAATCATACGGATCAGTCAACATGGGCAGGTTCATATACCAAACTTCTCGCCTTCAACCTCACCCAATATGATCGAGTCCTACATCTCGACTCGGATGCGAATTACATTCGAAATATGGATGAATTGTTCCTATTACCACCTGCTCCGGTCGCTATGCCATATACTTATTTTGGACCACCAACCAATTGGGCATACTCCTCTCATTTATTATTATTACACCCATCCACCAATCTATTCCAAAGAATCGAATCAGCAGTACAGCATGCGGGACCGGATGAAAACGATATGGATATATTGAACACCATGTTCTTACCGAATATATTAGCAATCCCATCTCGTCCTTACAACTTTCTCTCGGGAGAACTTCGTCGCAAGTCACATAAAGAATATTTGGGCAATTTGAAAGATACTTGGGATTCGGAAACGGCATTGGCAGAAGCGAAATATATGCATTTTTCAGATTGGCCAATACCAAAGCCTTGGATTCAAGCAACGAAAGAGGAATTGAATAGATATATGCCGGATTGTGGTGCGAGTGAATGGTTTGGAGCCACGGATTGTAGGGATAGAACGATTTGGCTGGGGCTATATGGAATGTTTGCTAGGAGAAGGAAAGAGGTTTGTGGAATTGGATTCGAATTACAACAAAGGGCGATTGGAGATGGAGAGGATAAGGGGCTAAGTGGTGATGTGGTTAATTGAAGTATGGGTATGATGTAGATGGTGATAGATGGTAATCACGACATTGAACCTGGATTAGTTGATTATTGGGATTATGAGAGAGGGATTGCAGGCGAGGGATTATGAGCAAAGAAGCAAATGTCCCAATGAATATAATTCAACAGCATTAATATTGTTGGTAGTATTTCTGGACTTTATATTTCTAATAGTTATGATGATATTCCGATTGGCTACCAGTAGTACCAGTAGTGACAGGTTATTCGGAAGGATTTCAAACCCCGCGTTCCGTCTCCGCTCCACGCTTATGGTAAGAATGGGAGACTTCCTAGCCTAGCGCCATGATAAAATTGTTGAGTAAAGAAATATAAATCTAGAGGGTTATGTAAGAGTGAGAAGAAATCGATTATTTCTATAATTCTTTTCCATTCAAAACTCTTCATGATTCTAATTCCAGATTTCACACCTACATCGGAATTACTATCATCATGACAACCCTATCCGACTTCACACGTTTATCCCCTTGTATCTATATCCACAACCCCTCCGAATCCACCACATCATCCTCATCATCATCCGTTGCCCTCAACTCCAAATCCCAGCCCTCTCCAAACTCACCCGACCTCATTCTCCTCACCTCCTGGCTCAACGCCTCCCCAAAACACATCTCCAAATACACATCCCTCTACCACACCTTACATCCCCACGTCCCCATCCTCCTCCTCACCACCTCTACCCTGCACATCTTCTCCTCTTCCCGCAACTCCCTTGCTCGTCTCGTCCCCGCTCTCAATATCCTCTACCAACTCCCCGAAAACTCCAAAATCCTCGCTCACTCCTTTTCCAACGGCGGCGCATACACACTCTCTTTTCTCGCGCGCGAATTTCATCGGAAGCTGCGGCGATCACTTCCTATTGCTTCATTAGTTCTAGATTCTTCCCCTGGGAGATTCAGATACAGAGCTACTGTGAATGCGTTCTCGCTTGGATTCCCGAGATTCGCGCCTGTGCATTTGGTGTGTATGGGTTTGCTGTATGTGGTGTTTGGGGGATATAAGATTTTGTGGAGATTGTTTGGGGGTGTGGATTTGATAGATGCGATTAGAAGGGATCTTAATGATGAGAGAATTTTTAGAAAGGAGGCGAGGAGGTTGTATGTTTTTAGTAGGGGGGATGAGATGGTGAGGTGGAGCGATGTGGAGGATCACGTGGAGGAGGCGCGGAGGAGGGGATTTGGAGGGGATGGCGGGGTTGGAATGGTGAGGTTTGGGGAGACGCCGCATTGTGGTCATTTGGTGGGGGAGGAGAATAGGAGGAGGTATGTGAGGGCTTTGGAAGGGGTTTGGGAGGGGAAAAGTAATAGTTAGGAGGGTGTGGCAGATTTGTTGTAGATGGATGGGAGAAGGAGTTTTTGAGATTTTGGTATCTGTAGGTATATTAGAGATTAATTGAAAAAGTGACTATTTCTCCTTTGTCCTCGTATTGTATTAAATATCTCATATTTGGATTCGCCAAGTAGCTTTTCTAGAACCCGTAATATCAGTCCTAGGAAATAAATTCCCCACAACGCAAGTACCTTGTCCCGTCATTAAAACTCGCAAGACTCTCCATGGTCTCTTTCAGATATTCTTTTAGGGTACCGGTCATCTAGTAGCAGGGTAGTGATTGAGAAAACTCGATCTCGTTCTCCTTGTTTCATATCATCTACTAGAGATATCTCGCGCACGAGTATTTCGTCTTAGGCTCTGAAAATATTAAAAATTGGTATGAAATTAATGTGCGGCAACATGTCCAGCATCTTTATGCAGTACATTCGAATTCGTGTCACTTGAACTTCAAGATTTTGCATTCGGTTAAATAGGGGACGATCATGCGGTCTTGGAGAATAGAGTTTATGGTCATGTTTTGACCTTTGGATTTTTGGACTTTAAAACATGAGAACACTGACTCTTTGGAAACAAACTCTGGTATCTGGTATTTAGATCTTTATTTGGGTTTGGTGTCAAGAATTGCTTGTTCCGGTAGTTTATTGAAGTGTTTAATCATGGAATGAATTACCCTTATTTGGTGTTGGGCAAATTTCTAGATTGAGACGATTACTTCAATTTCAATCTCTATTTATCTGTCAGAAAATGAAATACCATATAAGCAATTAATCACAAATACCTGATGCAAGTAAATTAGTCTATCATAAAATTTCAATAACCATCAATCCTCATTCTTCAATAGTACCATGATCATATCGAGTATGATTGAACAAATTCTCGTCCTTCGCCGTTTTCATCAACATAAAAATCCCCCAGCATGAATTCCTTTCAATCCATTCAAGAATCTATACTCTTTCCAATTCCTAGAACAATTTTTTTCAAAAGATCAATTGTGTTTCTTGAAAAAGAATGTGTTGCGATTTCAAAGAGACCTTGTCACAACAAAGAAAAACAAAGATTTCTCCAGTCCTCCTAAAATTCGGCTGCATTAAGCTTTGAGAACATGCAAATCACAAAGGAAAAATCATTTCGATAAGTAGCTTCTATTATTTTATACTATCGATGAAAGATCCATACATTCATGGGATCGCTGGTATACTTTACCAACCAATTCAACAACCAATTCATTCGAATCAATCTCATACACATACAGCTAGCCATTAACTTGGAAAATCTTCAAAATGGCTGCTGCTAGCGTTTATCCAGATTATTCCGCTTGGCAAGAGGAACAGGCGAAAAGATTGGAAATCGAAGATCTTCTAGCACGTAAGGAGCAAGAAATTCCCATTGCTGGTGGCTTATCTCAAGGAAGTCTGGTTTCATTGGATATGAAAGTAGATGAATGGGCAGCTGTGATGAAGGTCATTGTCGATGCCATAAACGAACATGGTCGAATAATTGACGATGCCGGTATCCAATTCATAAGCGAGCAATGCATCAGGATGAGGGATATGATAGTGGAAGGACATCAACAATCCATGTCATACCGAGCTAAAGGCCGTGTGTGGCGTGGATTACGAAATCGTTCCGAACAATATATCTTGGAATTCAGAAGAGCCACACAATATTATTTCACAAACCAAAAGGAAAATCCCGATCAAGATATGGATCCGGCTATATTCCAAACAGCTGTTGCGGATTGGCATGCGGCTATAACTACGACTTTAAGGGTTCTTCGCGAAGCTTTGGGAGAGGAAGAGAGTCAAAGGGAAGCTGAGGATGTTGAATATGATTCAGATAATCAAGAGCCTGTCATTAATTTAAGGCGTAATCATAGTACACCTCAACAATTCAGCAAGCTTGTCCAGGAAGTTATTGAAATGGTGGAACTCGCAAAAACCGTAGCAGATAGTGGTAATGCGAGTTCTAGCTACGATAGAAGAGTACAAAAAGAGTATCTAAAAACACAAGAAGCTCTGAAAGAAGTTTCGGAAAGAATGGAAAAGTTGGAAAAAGAAAGGAGAGATTTCTTCATGGCTCGTGGTACCCGTCCACCCGATCAAGATTGTGCTAGGGAAGTAGCAGAAACTGAACGATTGGACAAGGAATTGAAAGCTTGTCGGGAAAAATTGGAAGAACTTACAAATCAATGCCGTCAACAAACTGAATACATCGATGCAGTGGCAAGAGGGTTGAAACCGGCTTCGGATGGTCCAAAACCTGGAGTTCTATTGTCTGACCAGGCTTTCGATGAACTATGCAAGCATTTCGAAAGTTATCACGAGAATGCAGCAGGATCAGAAGCTAGAAACAAACAGCTAGAGGAAAGTTTGAGAAACGTTATCCTTCATCCAGACGATAAGAATAAGCAAGAATTGGACAGGAAACTCAGGGCTGAGATAACTGCCGCAAATCAATCCCTAAGCGCAAAGACTCAACTTGTTGCGGATCTACGAGTAGAGATACGTCAGATGATAAGAGAACGAGCAGATTTCATAAATGAATCTTTAAGACACAAAACAGCTTTGAAAACGATGACGGCCCAGAGAGATGACTGCAGGAAAGAGTTGGCAGCTTTCGAAGCGAGATTGGCTAATATTGCAAAGGGCGAAGCCGCCGGAGACGGTACCTTTTCGCAGAAAGAAAAGTCAGATCTAGAACAACAGTTGAGAACTGTCATGGATGAAAACATGCTTCATGAAAAGAATATTCACCTTTGTGAAGAGACTATAAAAGATCTCAACGCAGATGTTGCTGCAAGAGAAGCGAAAATCAAATCATTGACGGTAATGCTTAATTTTGATGACGACATAAACAAAAATCGTCAGGAAAAACAAGATCTCAGAGAAAAAATTATCGCACTTGAGCATTATATCGATAATGAGCTTGCCAGACAGGCTATGGAGAATTATGTCAATCCCGATGATCCAGACGATCCAGATGATCCAAAAGATCCAAAAGATAAGGCAGACATTACGGCTCAAAGAGCAGAGATAGTTCGTCTCAAGAAGCAATTGGAAACAGAGTCTCAAAGTGCCAAAACCCAGATTGAAAACCTTACGGCTCAATTACAGACAGAATCCAAGACTGCTAATCCCGAACTCGCAAAGTTCAAGAAGCAATTGGCCGATGCAATCAATGAAAGACACCAAACCCTATTGCAGACCAACGCTAATCGAGATGCGGCAAAAAAAGAGAGTATGGACGCCTTGGCGAGATGCGAGGCTCGACGAATTGCGGCTGAGAAACAACTTAATGATAACTTACAATCAACTATAAATGAACGAAATGAGGGGAAAAAAAGAACTGATGCGGCTTTCGCAAAACTCGATGAGACTTTGGCAAAATCTGAGGCTCGAGTGGCCGAGTTAAAGAATGAAAGTGACGATATCATAGCAAAGGCTGAGATTCAACGAGCTGAGGCAAAGAAAGAAAGTGATGCAATAATCGCAGATTTACGAACAACAATCAACGAGTTACGGAAACAAATCACTGCCATAAACAGTGTAAATATTGGACTCAGAACAACCATGCAAGAGCAAATCGACGCTCTAACAAAGGAGAACAAGGAACTGAAAGAAAGAGCACCTGCTGCAGATGCTGCTAATGAACCCCTTTCCAAGGCCCTCGATGACCTCGAGAATAGAGATTTACGAATCGCTCTTTTGGATGACCAAATCTCGGATGCTAGCATAAGGCATGAACAACAAATTAAAGATATCCAAGCAAGACTTGATGAAGCGAGATTAAATGCTAATGGTATCTCACCACAAGGTCTAAGAGCATTGAGAAGAACTTTGGCCGATTGTCGAAAAAATCATGATGATGATCAAATAACCATCACAAATCTAGAAGCGGAACTTGATGCTTGTATGCGAAGAGGACAGCATCAACTTCGACAATTAACAGAGTATGCAGGTCTTCATCAACATGATGATGGAGGAGCTGCTGCTAAAGAAAGAATCGCTGAGCTTGAACTTGAGAATACTGCAATCGAAGAAGAGTTGAAAATTGCAAAGGCCGAAAGAGAGCAAAAAGCGGAAGAAGATCGAAAGAAAGCGGAAATAGCACATCAAAAAGAATTGGATGATGCTGCTGGCGATGTGGATATAGATCTTGAAAGTGTTGCATCACATGATTCCAACGAAGAAATTAACAAGCAACACATCGAAAGGCTCCGAAGACAAACGGAAGATCTCAAGAAGCTCAAAAATCAGAATCTTGACATGGAAATACAACTTAATGTTTCGAAGCGGACTGTCACAGCTCTTCAAGATCAACGTAAAGATCTTCAAGATAAATTAAGAGAGTGTCGAAAACATTCACAGGAACTGGCTGCTCGTCAAGTTGAACTCGAACCAGGAGCTCCCGAATTTGCAGGAGATAATTCTCAAAGAGTCACAGAGCTTGAGGCTCGAGTTGCTGATTTGGAAGCTCAGATTGCAGCAGCCGAAGAAACCAGTACAACTCTTCAACTACAGAGAGATGCAGCAATTGCAGAAAACGAAGGAAATAAACAAAGAATGGCTGATCTCCAAACTGCCCACGATACAAGTATGTTTATCCTACCCTTAATGTTCTTATTACACATGACTAACATGATTATTTAGTGGCTGGCGAGGGACCTAAACTTGGATTGAAACGTATCAAGACAAGAATTGCTCTCCAAGCTAAAGCAACCAAAGCTAGAAATATTGCAGCGAGAAAAGCACAACAAGAAGCAGATGATGCTGCAGCTGCGGCAGCTAAAAAGGGCGAGGATGAGGCTAAAAGAAAAGCCGCCGAACAGGCTAAGAAAGACGCGCAGAAGAAACCAGATGACCATGATAACCATGGCAATCAACCTCCACCGCCACCGCCGCCGCCAGGAGCTGGAGCTGGAGCACTGGCAGTTGCAACCGCGGGAAGTGGCAGCGGGAACAAGGAAGCGGGAAAGAAAAAGAGAAAGCCACAGACGAAGAAGGGAAAGTCGGAGAAAGAAAAGAAGGCGAAAAAAACCAAAGGATCAAGTAGTACCCCCGCGCTGGCTCCTATCAATGAGGAAGACGAGGAAGATGAGGATGAACAAGGTTTGAATCCTCCGGGCTTTGAATCGAAGTCTAAACCCCAAAAGAAGGGGGCCTCTAAGAATGATTCTGATTCCGATGCGTATTTTCAGATCGCAGGATATAGTGCTCAGCCACGGAAGTCGAGTTTCATAAGTAAGAAGCCAGCTTCGAGACCAAGGGTCACATTTGATGAAAAGAAAGATATTGTGGAGCCTGAAATTGAACAGGAAGATGAGAGTGATGAAGAAGATGTGGATGTTGAAGATGTGGATGTTGAAGATGTGGATGTTGAAGATGTGGATGTTGAAGATGTGGATGTTGAAGATGTGGATATTGAAGATGTGGAAGAAGAAGATATAAGTATTGAAGACGATAGGGATGAACTATGGAACAACTTTGTAGATCTGGAGCCGTCTAGAGAAGAGGCGGACACAACCAAAGCGAAGAAGAGTTTGAAAAGGGCTTCACCACTTTCTGGCACACGGTCAGGTAGGGTGAAGAGAGGCAAGAGATCGTAAGATGAAGTTTGTGATTTTTTGTAATTTGGCTGTTATATTAAGTTTGGTGGTTTTGGTGGCGTCATTGGCCATGGTATAGGGTTCATTCCAGTGAAGAATAGTAGGTAGTTTATACTCAGGAACATAATTGAATGTACACTTTTCCATTTTTTCGCACTCTATGAATTGTCTCAAAATCTATGCAGACCATCTTTTATTTCCTTAATTCTGCACTCATGAAACTAGGCCCAATGACCTCTGCCGAAATACTCGACAGAATGAATGTATGGTGTTTCAAGAAGTTGATCGGTTGGGCTTTGGGCGAATTTTAGAAATGGCATCTCGCATTGTCAAGTTGTCCCCGTCTTGTGAAATGGAGGAAGCTAGTGTCTGGTCAAAGGCTTTCTTCAGTCAGAAATTCCGTTCGCTTGTAGGATTAAACGGTACTTTACTCTGATACCACTAGAAGTGGATTGATTTACTCTCGTGCTATTTAAGAGTGAGCGCCCACAAGTTAGAAAGAAGGGGGATAAAGAGAGGCAAAAAGTAGAATCCAAGAGGAAGTGTCGATCTAAACAAATATGAAAATCGGCTTTTGGCCACGTGAAATCGTAGAGAAACTCTGATGGAATCAAAATATCTTACCTCTTGGGATAGTTGAGGAATTGAGTTGTGGTTTTGTAGAATCGACCGTAGCAGGCTCCGCAGGTGTATGAACTTGATAATCCATATCTAAGTCGCCATAATACTAAGGAATTACGAAGTGGGTCGTCACTCAACAGATGATTTGAAAGAAGTTATATTACATCTCACAAAGTGATCATAGAAGCCAAAGATATTCACATATAATTTATTTTCCTATGGTTACAATAGCAGCAAGGCACTAATCAAAAGAAAAAATTAGAGTAAGTGGGCTCGAAAAATATCGACCCAAGAATAAACATCGTCTTTGTCAACACAAAGCTTTATATGTATGGATAAGAAAATCCCTAGGTTAGTATCCTTCATGAATGGGCTACAAACTTGGTGCAGTGATTGTTTGCTTTTGCACGCCGGCTGAAAAGTATTTGAGAACAGTCTTCTTGATTACATCGGAAGACGAAGTTAGTTTCCTGGAGGAGGTGGTGGTGGTGGCTGGTCGCTTGGTGGTGGTGGAGGAGGAGCACTTCCAGGTGGAGGTGGTGGAGGGGCAGAATTCGATGGAGGAGGTGGAGGAGGAGCATTGGCATATTGTTGAAGGAGAGCATTGATACTGGCACTGCTCAGGCCTGGGGGTCCTGGCATGCTGCTGAGACCAGGAGGAGCACCCATTGGTGGTTGCTGAGTAGGGTAGCTACCATATCCAGGGGCATAACCATTTTGACCAGGATAAGCAGCAGGACCAGTTGGTGCAGCTGGTGCTTGCGATTGCTTTGCCCAAGGAGCAGATGGTGGAGCATTGTATCCATTCTGGTAACCTCCTCTTTCTCTGTCATCACCTCCTCGTCTGGCCCACGGAGCAGGACCAGAAGGTGCAGAGTCGCGAGAATCACGAGGTTCACGGCCATCACGTCCATCACGACCCTCATTTCCTCTTTGCCATGGAGCGGGGGCATTTGATGGACCTCGTTGCCATGGCTTGACATCTTCTTGGTCCTTTGGTGGACCTTGGTCATAACCTGATGGACCAGATTCGATACGACGAGGAGCATCTGTAGCAGCTGGGGCACCACCAGAAAGTTCTTGCATGAGTTGCTAAGACAAAGTTGTTAATATCTAGCACGAGAGAATTATAGATGGAGTTTATGCTTACCTCATATTCACGATCAACAGCATCGCCAGAGCCAATACGGCCTTGGCCTGGTACAGCATTTGGACCAGCAGGGCCATCATTACGCCAATTGGCACCGCGAGGTCTATCTGGACAATCTCTAGCCATATGTCCAGCATTACCACAAACGCGACAGATGATGTTGGCAGTGAAGTTGCGTTGTTGTGGACAATCGTATTTTCTGTGGCCAATTTCACCACAGTTTTGACAAGCTTGATTCTCATCATCACGAAGCGTACCGTTGAGAGCAGCGAGTTCACGGAGTTGATTACGCTTGAGCTCATTTTGACCTTCTGGAATAGAGGCGGCCTGTTGTAAATTAGTATTTGAAAGAGGACAACAGAGTAGAGTATCGGAAACTTACAGTTTCAATGATGTTATGAATCAACTTCTTTGCCTTTTCGACCTTCTCTTCTGTATCTGCCATGATCAAACAATGAAGATCCTCCTCCTGGTTGCTGGTGTGGGCTGCATCGGAGCGACCCTTTCCTTCCTTGACGGATCCTTTTCCACGGATAGCAATTTTAGCCTGAGATTCTGTCTCCATTTTCTTTAATGTATTGCCACGAGGACCGATAAGTAAACCAACTTTAGTAAAGCGCAAGCTAAGTGTTAGTATAGGATCAAAAGCTTTGAGCAAAATGGTAGTGAGTACGACAAGTTAGTGATGACGGTGCCATGCATTTGTCTTCCAAATGTTGCATCTAATGTCACACGATAAATGAAAACGGATATGGAAGGGAGAACAAGGTTAGAAAGGTTAGAGGGTTAGCAATCATACTGAAGTTAATTTCTGGGTAGTCATTGACTGGCACATAGACTTTCTCTTGAGTCTTAGTAGGACGGCGATAGTCTTGTGGTGGATGATAGTTAGGAATAACTTTCATAGCCTTATCAATCAATTTGTGTCGCTCATCTTCGAGCCTCTTTCGGTATCTGTATTCTCGAGTGTTGACACGGCGACCGAAGTTATCGTATTGAGGGGCTGGCGAAGGAGATCTGCAGCAGAAATAATTAATTATTGTCAAGGACGCATCAGAAGAGATTCCTTACCTGTCGCCATCCGCTGGAACAACATCGTCGATTCTCAATTTTTGTGTAATCTCGTCGATACGGAAATGCAAGGTATAAGCTTCAAGTTGTTCACTTGTCATGTTCGCCATGATTGCAGTTGGAAGTCCCATGAGACCTGCAGCCTTATTCTCAGTAGCATCACCCCAACGATTTCTCTTCTTGCGACGTCGAGATCCATCGCCTGCAGGCTCTTCGGCTACAAAATGTTAAGACTGATTGGCTGCAGTATTGGGCAGAACAAACTTACACTTTACAGTTGGGCTTCTTCCACGCTTGATACCCGAATCATGGTGATTGTTGGAAGGGTAATTATTGGAAGATTGGACGGGGCTATAGCTCTCCTCTTGAGCAGATCCGCCATCGCCAGGGAAGCGTCGTCGGTTCCCCAAAGGAATATTGTTCGATCCAGTGCTTCCTTGTTGTCTCCACGCCATGATGTTGTGCCGTGTATTAAATATCGATGGTTGCCGATTTCGATATTGTTGTAGGTGGTATGAAAGATTAGAAGAAAGATTGTATTGTAAGTCTGGAATCTACCGAGTGAGCAGCTTAACCGGCCGAGCTAGTGTTCATTGGCTCTAGTATGATATACACGTGACGCAAGTCATTCTTCAGCAAGAGGGCACGACAAATATGGTAGCAGCAGGACTTCTTCATTGTCCTCGATCACGTGTATACATCACACAAAGGGGATTTTGTCCGTCCAACAGTCATGTGTTGTGGAAAGAACTGCCTTGTCCGGCATTTTCCGCCAAGCCTCGTTCCAAAGAGCCGTTTTGAAGCGTCAGCTTGGTGAGATAAATGGATCAGCAGTATTAACATTTTATTCCGTAGATCGCATCATCGCAAGGTGGGTAGGTGGGGTAAAGTAGTAGGAAGTCACACATAACTATGTGATGTTCAAGTGCAGATATATTACAAATCAAAAAGTTCAAGAATTCCTTATATATCTCACTCATTCCCATTTGCAAATTCATATCTATGAACAACCGTCTCATACAGTTACATTCTCACATCACTCCCAAAATGGCTTCCCAATCAGACATTCATCTCTACACAACCCAAACTCCCAATGGAATCAAGATATCTATCACTTTGGAGGAACTGGGTCTTTCCTACGAGGTACACAAGATTGACATCTCGAAAAACACCCAAAAAGAGCCATGGTTTCTTGAGATAAATCCTAATGGACGAATTCCCGCCTTGACCGATACATTCACGGATGGAAAGAAGATCAATCTGTTTGAGAGTGGTAGCATTCAACAATACCTCGTCGATAGATATGATACCGAGCATAAGATCTCATACCCAAAGGGTACAAGAGAGTACTATGAAGTCAACAACTGGGTAAATGATTCAATGTTTCTAGATCTCAAACAAAACAAGCTGACATGATATCTAGCTCTTTTTCCTCAATGCTGGTGTAGGTCCCATGCAAGGTCAAGCTAACCACTTCTCAAAATACGCCCCCGAGAGGATCGAGTATGGTATCAATCGCTATACAAATGAGACCAGGCGTTTGTATTCTGTCCTCAATACTCATCTAGAAAAATCAGCCTCTGGTTATTGTAAGTATAATTGACTCCTGATCCTTGCTCCGTGATTAGCTACTTAGTGCACATCTTGCAATTCAGTTGTTTCATATGCTAGGGCAGCCCTTTCCCCCTACCAATTTCAAAGAAACATCACTGACAACATACTTTAGTGGTTGGTGACAGATGTACAATCGCTGATATTGCTCATTGGGGCTGGGTAACTGCTGCCTTTTACAGTGGAGTTGACATCGAGGAATTCCCAGCTCTCAAGGCATGGGATGAGAGAATGGAAAAGAGACCTGGAGTTGAAAAGGGTCGTCATGTACCAGATCCACACAACATCGGAGCCTTGAAGAAAGACCCTGAACGTGAGGCAAAAATGAAGGCTGCGGCAGAGAAAGGTAGAGAATGGATCCAGGCAGGTATGAAGAGCGATGCCAAGAAATAATTTCTTGACGAGATCAAGGGTAGCGGGGCTAGAGTTCAATAATTGTGCTACGTTTTTGAATCAATCACTGATAAGCGTTTCTTGAAATGATCAAAATTGGTTTTATTGATATGTTCTTTCTTTTCTGCCGTGAGTTTTTACTTGACTAAGCTCGAGGCTTTGCTCTTTCGCAATGGATTTCAATTTGATCGTGCAATTCTAGGCCACTGGACTATATTTCAGTGCCGGAGAAGCACATATTTCTGGGTCTAAGTCTAGGCCCAAGTTTGATTTGATGGAAGCTTCGATACTTGTAGCAATTTTATGCAACAACAAACCGCGTCTGGTATGACAGACAGTTCTCGGGAGATGGTGGAAATATGAAGTGCGACCAATTAGTTGATTTGAAGGAAAAGACCATCGATCTTTTCCAATATATGCATGCATTCGGAAGTATCTCACCCATTGGAACTACCATGCTGATCCTTTTCCTCACTACGTTGACAATTGTAGAAAGATAAATAGCTGGAGGTGGAGAGGTATTTGATTGTTGCAGAAGATTAGATGGTTACGTATCTTGTGTATCCACCGGTCTATGATTTTGTCTATTCTAAGTACAGGATAGTCTTTGGAACTACATTTGATTTGATACGTGCAGCCTGCTCTTCTCCCAACTTCCCATCTTGAACCTTGATAACAGCTGGCAACGTCTTCCATTAATCACCTGCATTCTTCTTCAATGATTCAGTAGCTTCAATGGGCATCATTGACTACGAGGTGGAAGCCTAACCTGTCAAACTCCTTATACTCAAGAGAAGTCTCCCCAAGCAAAAACCATTTAAGGCAAGTTGTCAATGAAGCCCGACCTCTTGTAGGGTCTGTATATATAAAGATCCAAACCCAAAATTGTAAAAATTCCTTGCATCTGGCAAGCAATTGCATTCCATTTGCACGATCCTTTTCAAAGGCATCCCAATCTGGTGGTACAGGCCACAGACGAACCAAGCAAGTTTCAGAGACATACTTGACGCTGACATTCAATGTCTGTTCAACCATTTTGATTTATGCGCCATCTTCAGCAAACCAGTAATTCTCACATTCCCGGGTAGGTGGAGTGCATGTCGAGAATTATTGGATCCTGCCACCTAGTCTCATTGGCAGCAAATCGTCACGCTTGAACAGCATTTCGTCGTGTCTGGCAGCTATTGCAGTGTTTTTTTTTCATTCGCCTCTGGTATTCTGTGCCAAGCTGCAGCACCCATCTTTTCTTTGGCTGTTTCTTGTTTTGCCATGACTCGCTTCTGTCTTTCCCTGAACTGTGGTTTTTCTTCGGGAGGGGGGGTTTGCAGCTTGATCTCTATAGCTGATGCTGGCAATCATCTTTGTGATATCAGACTCGATTGAATCTCTGGGCTCTTGGCTATCTTTCTTCTTTATGTCAGTAGGAGTAGCAAATGTTTCTGCTCTTTTACCGTCATTGGATTTGGCCATTTCTCTTCTTGGGCGCAGGCGTGGACTTGGCATTTTTGGCATTGTCTCCCTTATCTTTGGGGCCATCGGCGACTATAAATCGTTATTAATTTGTCATGGAAATAGAAAAATGATTGTTGAAGATACTCACAGAGCTTTTTGTAGACGGTGCGCTCAATTACCTCCATCTTTCCTTCTTTACGCAAAAGCGCATACGCCGCATGTTCGAATGCGGATCTATATACAGTGTTCAATCTGTCTTCTTCGAACAATCTATGGAGCATTTTTGCTCTTCTCGAAATATAACCCGCCATCTATGTTGAACTCTTCAATTTCGAGTTAGTTGTTTTGTGGCGGAGAAAAAAAAATAAGAGGCGAGTATATTGGTAACTTCGAGAAACTGAACTACTAGTCACGTGTGTGTTACTTTTTGATAGGTAAGGTAGTCTAACATATTTCCAATAGTCTATATATGAATAGTTTAATCTATGTTTTCACTTTGTTTGCTCGAGTGAATATGCTTGAATCCCAGGCTCGAACGGGACCATATTGGCGAACGATAAACGGATAGTAGCAAATCATGTGAATCGACGAGGTGATTATTCTGCTAACATAATGACACGGAAAGATATGATCAACAGGCGGAGGAACGAATCATGAATGCGAGAATAATAACGTTGGCGTTAGGTAAATGGATCAATGAATATTGCTCATGACTGTGATCAAGACAATCACTACCTTATGCATCTTGAACACTTGTAATCTTCATCTATTCAAATGGCTACCTTGAATCCTTGATATGAAGCCATGGTCAAAATCTCGGGAACTTTCCCACAATCTAATCCTTCGACAAAACACATTGGGGGCTTCGGGAGACTAGCGAAAGGACCAAGTTGTATAGGAAAGTTGTACCTATAGTCCCTAATTCGAAGCTGATACCCAATGTAACTCTAATCCTCAATCTGTTAATGAATATTGAGAAGCCTCTTAGATCAAGTATATATCACTTACCTCGAGGACGATGATGTGAACAGAACGTTGAAGTAAGTTTGGCTACGTCGGTAATTTCTCGGTAAGTTCGCCCCACCGCGGGGTAATCGTCTATCTTCCTCAGGAATGATCGTTGATTAACAACGTTCAATCCTGATATGAGAAAGATACCACATTAACAAACAATACACCATATATACATATAACATATATCACTATGTCTTCCTCTCATTTTCCCAAGAAGATTATACTCAAAGGAACTCCAAAAGAGGTAAATCCTCTCTCCTCGTACTCTCTTAAATATCCCCCACTTTCACTTGATAAGCACCTCACATTGTCTAGATAGGATTTGAACATGGCAATATTCTATCTTCCGAGATCAAAGATCAGATGAGGATATACGATGCAATGTTTCAATCTACCTCCTCGTTGACATGGCCCGAAGTCCACGAGATTGCCAAGGAGTTTCAGGTCACAATCCAAAAGCTAACACCAGATATCTATGATGAAATGGTAGGTATTGCCGAGGGTGCAGGTGTTGATATTTTGGATATCGTGGCACTTAATTGTAGGAGTGAAATCGCTTTGGGGAAATTTACCGATGGGTGTACTAGTTTAGGTTGGAAGATGCAGGGTAAAGAGGTAGAAGAAAAGATGGTGTTGGCACAAAATTGGGACTGGACGGAGAATGTTAAAAAGAATTTGGCGATGGTGGAAATAGAAGGAAAGGGGAAAGGGAAAATTTGGATGGTGACTGAGGTATGGCATCCTTTTCTTGAAAGTCTCCGCAGTGAAATAACAGAACACAGGCAGGAATTGTGGGTAAAATTGGCTTCAATTCTGCTGGTGTCGGCGTATGTCTCAACGCCATTAGAGCTCGTCCAACACATACTCATAAGCTTCCAATTCATGTTGCACTCCGAATTTGCTTGGAAAGTGATAGCGTGGAAAAAGCTATAGCATCAATCGAGGAATTAGGTGGTGTGGCTTCGAGTCAACACATCCTCATAGCCGATCCCAGCAAAACTTTGAGTATGGAGCTTTCACCTGTAGGAAATTGTTTCTTGGAGCCATGTGATGATGGTTTTGTCGCACATACAAATCATTTCATCAAGAATGATTTGGTGAGCGAGCCATTTTGGCTCAAGGGGAGTCCGGTGAGACTTGATAGGGCCAACTTTTTGGTCAGTGGGTTAGTCAAAGATATGAAAAATGGCCTGCAGATTAGTGATGGAACTGGAAAACTTTTGAGGGAAAGATTGTTCTCGGATACTTTTAATGCACCGCAAGCGATTTGTTGCCAAGAAGATCCAGATCGTCCAAAGGAGACAAGGAACAGTACGCTGTTCAACATTGTAATGAGACTGGAGCCTGGTAACTCGAAGGCTGAAGTTTTATTCGGGAAGCCTGGAATGACTGATGGAGAGGTGCTGGAAATGCCATGGATTTGAGAAAAGTGCGATTTTGATCTTGAGTTGACGTTTCTCGACAATCTAGGAGAGTTACCCGGGCTGCATTTTGAACTATTGGAGGCCTCAAGCCACTTTAGAATAACTTTATTTTTTTTAGAACTTCACTCCAGGTTTGTGCTGTGCCCCGTTTTGCCTAAATTTGAAGAACCTTGATTAAAACACTGTTCCGGATGAGAAGACCTCAATTGAAGTCTTCAATAGAGGTCTAGTTACACATATTTAAAACATAGAGTCAATTAAGGTAGCATGCTGCCTGATTGAAATTTTCCAAAAATAACACGATTGAATTCCGAATTTGCCGAACCTATCTATTGTCCTCTAGCTCCGTTAAATCCCAACATGCAGTTGAACGATCTAAAAAAAAACCCAGTAAACAATGTGCGCCATTCTACTTATTTAATTTTTCCTGAACCCCTTCCAACGATTCTGGCAATCCCCAAAATGCCGGTGTAAATCTGAGAAGTTTTGACAACTTCTCCCGTTTTTAGCGGAGCATATTTTGTTCCTCAACTTTAATGTCCGCTGTGTGCTGTACCACCACTCCCGCTTCCGCTTCCACTACCACCATTACCATACTTTTTTTGTTTTATCGGGTTTTCCTTTGATTTTGCCTTCTTCCTCTTTGCTTTTTCCTTTTCTGCTAACTTATTTGCTTTCTCTGCATCTTCTGCCTTCTTCTTTCTAAGAGCTCTTTCTCTAGTTTCTGCGCTTTGCTGACTTGCAGTAGTACTGTCACTATGATCGCTTATGAGATCTGGAACATCGGGGGTAGAAGACCTGCTTGCTGGCGTTGAAGTTCTATGGTTTGGCATTGTTTTAGATGGACGAATGGATCGAGTAGCAATTGAGATTTATAAAGCTAGTGATTTGTGGTATTGACTTTGATAAACCGATATTTAAGATATGGAATAAGATAAGATGAGATGAGATGAGATGAGATGAGATTGAGAATAAAAAGCACAGAAGATCGCATTTATATACTGTTCCAACTCGATTTAGACTTCGGCCGTGAGTGTATTTGATAGTTGCCTTCAACTAAAAGTTCAGCATTTTAGGTTACCACAAAAATCTACATGATAATTGATACATGGGTCAACATGACCGCCCGTATGGTTGTTCAGTCTCTACAATTGAAAGTCCGCTAATGGAGATGTTGGCTTGAATCAACACGTCTCCTAACTCTTCCCTGGAAGATATCGAGGTAAAAATCTAGATTTGGAAGAATCTAGGTAGCTGCCAATCTGAGCGGTCTCCTGTACAAGCCCTATCTGAGACCCGTAAGATGTCGAGTTAGTCGTCTCTTACCTAGATTTTTTCAATTGCGTCAATTCTGCCTTGGATCAAGACAAACAAGAGACCTGGCCACTCCCATCATGACCTTCTCTGCCCCACAAATGGAAACGTCTTTAAAGAAATAATCAACAATTAATCCGTGATTTTTTCCAGCACTTCGGGAGAACTTGAGGTTGAGGTGTCAATACTATCAATCTCTGCATACATTGAATACGAAAATCTCTCGAAAAATGATACATTTCTAACAATTAACCCAGACACGAAGCAAACATCTTACCGAAGAGCTATTCTTTAGCGAAAATTTAGTACACTTCTTGGATAGTGGCTCGAGCTTCCATTCCTTCTTGACCACGGCCCATACACACAGCCCGGCCGGCTCCCTATTGACCAGCCAAATTAATCAGGAGTGTTCCTCGATTTAGGCAGAACTCGAGAAATGCTAGAAGATAAGCAGAAGTTGATATAGGTAAAGTAGCTGATTACTTGAACCGTTACCACCATCAAGGGTTTATCGCCTGATTCTGAGGTCAAGTTGGTCAGGTAATGGAATCTACTGGGCAGTCTCTCCCTCCAAATGGTCAAACCAAATCAACAAATTCTCACTATGAAAAAGTAAGATTCAGTAGTTCGTAAAAACTTAGAAAATGACGAATAAACAATTTACAGGAGTTAAAATGATGGGGAAATGATTTCTGAACAAAATTTGTGAAAGAAAATCAGGAAAGATCTCACAAGGCAAGTGAAAGGTATCGCACAGGCACACAGATACTGTGTTTGTGTGTCAAATCAGTCACTGATGAGAGGGTATAATAAGTTCATTCCTGAAATTCCATCCTGTGAAATCACATGGGGATCAGTCTACAAAGGTCAAAAAATTCTCCAAATGAAATAACATAATGATATAATGACAATCATGATATTTAGAATTCGGGTCATTTTGATCATGAAATAACACAAGAGTCTTCGTTTAGACTGAATTCATAAATATCTACATTTACAAAGGGTAAGATCCATGAGGTCAAGATGTCCAGCGCTGCCACAACTCTCTCGGACCATTTGTCCTCCAAACACGGTATAGAACGTCATTTTGAACTTCTTCAATTGTAACAAATTCATCGAATTCATCTCCAGCTCTATCACTTCCACTAGCAATGTTAAGTTGCTTGCGGATAGAAGTTCGATGTATCTTAGTGTAAGTTTCTTTTACAGGGAAATCATTCAGTTTGAATATTTTCTGTAAGGTCAACATATTGTTATTTAATCTCCACCTTCTTATTGAATTCAATTTCTATAGTACAGTTAATAAAGATATAAAAATATTTAATAAAAAACTTACGAAACTTTTATTGATCAATCGATTAGGAAAATTGGTTTTCGGTGTAATATTCAATCTGCTTTTGAAAAGCATTTCAAGTAGTATGGCAATTCTGGTATAGTGAAATCGTTCAATGTTGAGCTTGATCATATTTTCCTTTCTATAATTTTCTCCAATGTTAGGAATGTTTTTTGTTAAATATGGTTGCTAGTATATATACAATTGAAGAGTGTACAGATTCTGTATCGAATATTATGCTGATTATCCTTGCTATTAATAGCATTACATTGGGGTACTTCTCCGGTATATGTTAGAAGAAATTCTTTATTCTTTATGAACGAAGTGAATGACTTCCATTCAATTTCCACTGTAATATAGCTACCGTAGTAAAGCCCTAAGCGAATGCAAAAGAGACTAGCTCTTTCAGTAAGTCTATATAAGACTTACTACTTTCAATACGTAGCTAGCTCTTTAGATAGAATACAATTAGACATACAGGACCTACGCAATTCGTGGGTGCTACGTCTTCCGTATCCTTCTCGTAACAACAATAATGTATAACTTCACCCGCCCCATACGCAATTGAAAAATGAAATAGATACTGCATTCCTGACCCATTTCATTATTTTTCATCACCATAGACCTCACTCCCTCCTAAGTATTCGACCACCTACAAGGATTTCGATTCCAAAAGAGGAAAAATAGGTGGTGCAAGCACACAAGACCTGGAGGTGTCTTATTGAATCGCGGAAGAGAGTTTCATTTCTCTTTGTGTATAGAAAGCATCTCTCCAGTAGTTGCATATATATATCAATATCATGGAAATCATCACAGTATATGTTCCCCATACTTTCAAAATCTGATCCATATGTACAGCAGTTTCTGTCCACTGCTCTTATCAGAAATCTTCCTTCACAACATTCAAACCAATGACTTGTTATTGTGTGAAACGACCTTCTTGTGACAGTACTTCTGCTAGATACCTATTTGATACTCCCCCAAATAAAAATCGGGGTTAGAAATAAGTACCTACAGTTATGATCAATGCGTGTCCTGATTCGGTGATTATCGTTTTCATGTCCACTCTCTGCATTCTTTCCACTGCGTTTGTTCTTTCGCCGCAAGAGAAGTACAGCACTGAAATATAAATTGTTATCGATATGTATAAAAGTTACAGGAAACTTCCATGTTTCAAACAGAATAGTAGGGCACAGAATGAAGAACTGAGAAAGATAAGTGTAAATGGAGGTGCAAGGTGAGGGAGGTGCAGTGGTTGAATCCTAACTCATTTCTTGACACAGGATTTCTCTGTCCCCTTTTTCATCAAGCGCTTCTTCATTATGTCGTTAACAGTCCATTCACTTAAAATGACTCTTCGGTGCCAAAACAAACGCTCGTCGACTGTCAAGTCTTCTTCTTTCATTAGTCCAAGCACACCTCGGCTAATGTTCATGTCCCTTCGCAAAACCTTCTCAAACCTTCGCTGTTGAGAATCTGGAATACGGGAGCGAGCGCTTTTGAATTTCTTGGTACAAGTTTCGACGACTGCGGGGTCAATATGGTGGTGCTTTCCTCGACATCTTGTACTTTTTGAAAGGTGAGCATTCGGAAGATAGGTCCAGCGGTGTGATCTTTGAGGTGATTTTGTTGTCGAAATTTCTTTGCGGTGAAACACAACTTAAAGGCGGACTTCTCTAGATTCAATCCAAAGACGGGTATGGCGGTTGCTGATATTTTCAAAAGGTCAGAGTAATTTTGAATTAGCGGGATCGCATTGAGGGAATGAATCCATTCATACTGAGGATCAAAACTTGGGAATTGCGTGTCGGAATATTGTGGATAGATGGTTCCCTGATACTGCGTAATATTTGGAGGGGATACACAGTCATAATCCTTGCTAATATTTTGGTGAAATGTCAGAAATGGGCCAGGGAGCGTTGCTGACTAGTGGGATTGAGGAATTACATACTTGGCTGATTAAAAGCCATCTATTATCTTGAGTTCTGGATTTTCGGACTCTGTGTTGTATCGATTTTGGGGTTTCGACGATCGGTATGTCGAAGTTTGATTGATGGAAGCGCGCTCGCATTGCTTGCTAGATTAAGTGGTAGCTTGAACTTTGACTTTGATAAATTGTTCTGGCGTATGACATGGGAGACTGTGGTCTGAACTCGCGGCGCAAATGCTCCTTGTGACTTGTTCTTGGGCTTTCTTATCGTCAATGTTGGCCTTCACAAGATCTTTTTCTCTAATTTCCTTGTGGTTGACGGATGGCTTTAATCGATCGTTTCCTTTGATATTATTGGATTTAACGCTGGGCTTCAATCTGTTGACTCGACTGGCGGAAGCTCAAGTCTAATTCTTTTGGGGCTAATATGCCCACCAACGACTTCAGCACGTGTTCGAACTCCTCTTGTTTCAAGGCTGTTCATAGATTCACTTGAATTTACCGACTGTGAGTTGCCGGAGCCAATGTAAGTGTTGGCTTGGCCATTTTCGCGCAACTTCTCATTGGTAATCCACGTTGTGTATTCTTCCTCCAATGCCTGCTTTCGAAGAAACTTTCCACTATCTGAATTATTGAGCAAGGTTCGATTATCGTCATTGAGCAAATGCTTCCAATGGACTCGAATCTTCTCGTCGAAACTGATTTTGTCCACAAAATTATGCTCCTCTCTAAGTTCGAATCTAGAGTCATTGGTTGCATAAAAACACAAACGTTGCATTCTCTGGTCGAAAATTTGGCACTCTTTAGCTACCATTCACACGTTCTCCTTCTTGCCTTGAGCGTCGCAAGTGCCGACGAGCATTGCAGGACATTCGTTATCCATTCTGATGAAGCTAGAGAAGTTAGCATATTGTTGAGTAATCTGACAGCGTTTTCCTCAATAACCAAGGCACAGACCTTATCGTACACAAAAGCATAGATCGTACCTGAATAATGACCTTCTGGAAGATTGTGTTTGAGATTGATATGCGCGAGGAAAAGTATAGGTAATTAATCCTGATATAGGCTCGGTCGTTGCCATCGAAGTTGGTGAACGGAACGAAAATTCAAGGATGAGTTAAAAGTGATTCTTGGCTAAATGGCTTGATGCGATCTTGCTGATCGTTGAGATTGACGTTAGCGTTGACGACGTGTTGTGGAAGGAAACGTCTGTATAGTAGAAATTAACGGAATTTCGAAAGAGAGAATGGGAGTAATGGAAAAAGATATGAAAGAAGGAACGGAGGAAGAAATGGGAAAGAATGTAGAGAAAGACATGAAAATGAAAAGGGTGAATATTTAAAACTGGAAGTCACATAATTCATATTCCCCCTCTATCTATCCCGCTAGACACCAAGTGAATCGCTAAATTCTGTTCCAATCCGCGCTAAGAATCAGTCCTCCAAATGTACCTCCTATCTATTTCGGGATTTATCCGAAAACTTGCCCCAATTTCTATTAGAATTGATCTTGAAACTTTAGATGAACATAATACTAGTGAATAGATCTGAGACAAGACAAGATAGGACATGATAAGATAATTGTATAGTTATTAGTGATATTGACTTCTCTTCACTTTAACAACATAGCTCAAATGTGTGAAGTTATACTAGGATAAATTAATTTCTATGCATATGTAATTCTGTGTGTAATTCACAAAGCTTATAAATAATTATACCCTGATATATTAAAAAGTGTCTTTTACCCTAGAGCTACTAAATTATCTCCATAAGAAAGCCGACAAGTAATTAATCAAGCCTCAAAAGAAAATTGTACATCTCAACCATCATCATTCAGATCTCCAGACCACCAATTTTCAAGAACTACACGCTCTTCCAATACTTCTTTCTTCCACAATATCAAAAGTCCGCTCAACATTCAATCCCTCGCCTATTCCGCTTCTTTTCTTATTCCCCTCATCCTTTTCCCTCCTCTCCTTCTCCTTCACCTTCTTTCTCTCTTCTCTCTCCGAAATCTTTTCCCGTCTCTCTCTCTCTCTGTAAATCCTAGTTCCCGGTTTCGGATTCGCAAGAAGATCATCTCGAGTACAATTCTCCTCTTCCGCATAATCACCCAGAGATTTAGTCGAATCCCCAGTAACCGACAACCCTGTATTGGATTCTTTATGTACTTCATTCGAATCTTTCAGAGCACCAGTCGCCCATATTTTTGTCTTGTGTGTTGAATTCTGATTTGCGATGGTGGGGTTTAAGTTTGGAGTCAGATGAATTGTTGAGTGTGAGTTGGAGCGCGGATGATATTTAGTATGCGAATCCTGATTATTTGGTTTCTTGCCATGAACAAGTAGAGAACCCAGAGAAAGTGGATTGAGATGTGTTCTGAAGGTTCCCCATATTCCTGTTGAAGTTGATGATGGCATTGTAACCTCCTCACTCCCTACTTCATGATCTGGAAAATGCGAGTACGTATTATTTGGGCTCGGTGTTGTCGAAACTGAGGAGATGACTTCTGAGTTTTCGCAAGTAGCAGACATAGATGAGATGGAAGTCTCTTTCTCATTTATGGTTTCGTAAGTTGTCGCGTCGGAGGGTTTGTGGCTCGAGGGATTGTAACTGGTTGTATCGTGGGATTTATAACCCGAGTTGCTGGACTTGACTGATTCATAGGTTGGGGTATGAGAGGGCTTGCGGCTTGTGATATTTACCCTATTTTTCTGTTAGATTCAATATTTTCAGATAATATAGAGAATTTAGGAAGAATCAAAACTTACACTTCATCGCCCAATGTAGTTGTTGTGGCGACACTCTGTTTCCTACTTTTCGCCTCCTGATCCTCAAAATAATGAATCGTCTTCGTAATCAAATCAAATTTACCTGCCCAACTCCCACTCACACTCCCACCACTCATACCAGCCCTACTATTCCTCTCCATTTTCTCCATTTTTCTTTCTTGCATGCTCATCCTCAGTCTCGGCCAACATCTCGCCAGTCCCAATTTACATAACCCCCTTCTATAAACCTCCATCCCCTCACTATTACAACCCCAGAATACCACAATTAAAAAAGCCAAAGAATTCCAATTCCATGCATCATATTGCCTACCCTTTGGCGCATCCGAAATTCTCCAGAAGAAAATCGTAGGCCAAAATGAAGGATCATGGACATATGACCAAGAATATGCGTGTAAAGGCCAGCTTACATTGAGATAGAAATAATAAATAACGACTGGAAAATATACCATTAGAAGAATAAGGGACATGGAAAAAAGTTTGAAGAATCGACGAGGACTGAGGCCCGAAGAGGAAGAGGAAAGAGTACTAGTAAAATTTGTGCGGTTGCGACGGAGACGATAAATCACTAGGACTATAAATTTTGTTAGTTCATCTCCCAGCACCCATATCTCAAAATAACATAAATGAAAACATCACAATACATACAAGCAAAATAACAATTCAAACACGCAAAAATGAGTGGCCAAATGTGTAAAATAACAATACTTGGCCAACTCAAATCTGTCACATCCACACATCCATAAATAGTCATAACCGTGAACCTATTCGACTGTATTGTGTAATGCAGCGCGACTTGTAAAATCGGAATCGTAAAACAAAACGCACAATCTTTCGCTACTCTTCTTCTTTTCATCGCTCGACTTTCATGCATACATGCGTTATCGGTATTTACCGCTCTTGCTAGAAACAAAGATATGCAGCATGTTGTTGAGGTCATGGCTGTGTAGAGAGCTTGACGGATCAGCACTTGGATATCGCAGACTATGTGGCCGGAGAATCGAGAGGCGAGGGAATCGGTAGGCCAGAGGAGAGCATTCATGGCGACAAAGATGAGAGAGATTATGTTTATTGTGACGAGTGCGCAGGCGGCTATATTGTTGACGCGGTAGAGGAGACGGAATGGAACGATGAGGAGTAGTATGAAGAGTATGGAGAAGAGTGGAAGAGTAATTGCATTGGCGGATACAGGATAATTTACTCCTGGTGCATCAGGTCCTGTGCTTATGATCGTGGACATGATGTTGAAGTGAAAGCGGTTTTGAGAGTCCAATGCAAAGGAGAATCAATATCAAGAAATGAGAGGTGATATGGAAGACAGATATTTGAATATCACCTCTCCTCAACATAAAAGTAACTAACTCTCAGTGAAGAAAGGTGAGACAGAACACGAGTGTGCCGAAACAAATTGAGGTGGATTGAAATGATAGCAGATAGCTTAAGCAAGTAGAAACAAGAGAAGTGGATTGAACAAAGAATATTTCTATTTCGATGGTTAAGCTATCATGGGAGGTGGAGATTCCCGCGAGACGTGTTTGTGATAGAAAAATCGAGGCTCTAGTATTCTCCAGAGGTCAGTTTAAAGGAAAATCAATAATTCTCGCTATGAGTAGAATCGTAAAACTTGCAGTCTTCATCGTCTCAATGAAATAATCTCTCTATTGAGAAATACTCTATCCCAGCTACCGGACATTCAACAGAGACAAGTGTGGAAAAAACATCAATTCACGAATCACCACCAAAGCTCTCCACCAATCCCCCAAAATTCCAGCACGACTAACTCCAATCCACTCAGTTTCATTCCACACCCCAAACTCTCAATAAGAAACCCAAGATCAGAACCCGAGACACTTCTCAGCAAACGATGTGAATGATTCATTTTTCTATTGAGGAATCAAATGATGTGATGTGGTTGGACCCCCAAAAATTCTATTGAGCAACTCATTAGGGATAGCGAGAAAGGGGAACCGAGACGCTAAAATGCGCGAGGAGAATTTGGCGAGGGCGGAAAGACTATACGACATGAACAAAAAAACATGTCGAAAATGTATTGAAAACGCAGAAGAAAAAAAACACCATTCTGACGTATTCAAAATTTGATCCCTACGCACAGGAGATAAAATCCCAAGCGATGCAATGCAAGAAGAAAAAAAAAAAAAGAATCTAGTAATTTTTCATCCACCCTAGAATCACACCACACATAGGTATTCTCATATTACAAAGGAATAAAAGAAAACAGACATCATATAAGAGCAGCATTGATACACAACACAATGAATCCCAAAGAGTTATATATAATAAACAAAATCAATCACTACACAATAACAATAACAATAACAACAACAAAATAAAACAGCATACTTGAGATCAAAACATACAAACACAGAGGATCCAAACATAACAGTAGAATAACACCATCTTTTCTAATATACAAAAAAAGCAACCACAACTACTCCTAAATAAAGAAAGAAAGATATCATACAATTTCCAGATCATATTTTCTATATCCAATACAACACATTTCACACTAGTCGAAATAACATCCATCCCACAGCCATCCATCCCATCACTTCCAAGCACACGCAACAAACGCGTCTCCGAAAGTACATTCAGTAACCCAACACCGGACCCCGCATGACACACTGAAGCCATCTGAGCTCAAAAACTTCATGTTAGAATTCCATATAATTATTTCATCATCGAAAGACCGATTTTTCACATTTTGCCCATCTTGATAAACTAAACTTGCAAGTTACAACATCGCGATAGCTAATCATGAATTAATTATATTTTCCAATTGCCAGGTAAGCAAATATTAATACATACGAATTTCATTCCCATTCTCTAGGTACGCGTTGAATCCACAAGTGATGTGAATTCCACCGCACAAGATTTAAAGAACATGTTCATTGAAAAATCGAAATGCAGCAGTAGATTGAATCACCTCCCATAATTCCATAATCTCAATCCTCTATATTCGAATTTATCAGATTGTAGAACACGAATGTCATATTGAAAGTGTTGATGCTGTAGCTTAATATGCCACCAAAGCTACCATGAAATATTAAGATTACAAGTTTCCAGACCATAGATATTTCTTTATATAATATTCAGTGACTGAGCGAATTGGGAGCGATATAAGAAAAAAGCAAGTGCGAGTAGAGAAAAATGCGCAATACAATCTATATTGAAACAGCATTTCTCCGCCAACACCTCTCCTCGATTTTTCCAAATACAAACACCCTCATTCCCCTTCCCAGTTCAATTCCATCTCAAAGAAGCACCGAGCCACCATAACACAGTTCCGACCCTTCTCACATACCCAACACCATCACAACTTCGCCATACAATCCTTGATCCAAGTCTTCGTATCCTCTTGTGCATCAATAGCCTCCTTCAACTGATCCTTCAAGTTAATAAACGCATGCGGGGCCCCGGTATAAATTTTAACCACAGCCTCCCCACCCACCATCATCCACTTTGTAGCCATAGTCACTGAGTCATCGAGCAACGGATCTTCCGTACCACATGTAAAAAGAGCACTGGGTAATCGTCCTCTGAAATTCTCGAGATCTTCATAGTATGGGGATATGAGAGGATGTTTCTTTTGTTCGTCAGACATACCAGGAAGGAATGCGTCGACGAATTTACGCATCAAATTGTAGTCGAGTATTAAATTGGGACGAACAAAGTTTCGACATTGGGGAAGCATTGTGAGATCGTATATACCGCAATGGAGAATTAGCCCGGACAAATGAAAGTCGGGAAGGGTTTTGAGAAGATGGAAAGCGACAAGTAAGGATAAATGAGCACCTGCACTCTATTGCGTGGTGTTAGTACATGTATCCTATGATGATAACGGCCCAACATACCTCTCCCCCAATAAATTTCAATGGGCTACCAAAAACTCATTCTCCATTTTTGACCAAGTATTCTCCCACGTCAATACAATCATTCGGACCACATGGAAAAGGACATTCAGGAGCAAGTCTATAACCAACTGACACAATCGCCAGGTCTCCAGCATCAGCATAAAATTGGAGGAGTACATCAGCAGAATGTTGATCACCAAGAACCCATCCACCTCCATGTATAAGACATCCAATTGCTCTTGTCTTCTTTCTTTCCTCTATGGTTTTGCGCCAAGATGGATACAATAAACGACAAATGATCGCTCGATCACTATCACGAGAAGGGATTTCTATGTCGAGACCATCTGGCAAGAGCTTGGGCTTCGGGATGGGAGTCTTCCCTGCATCCCTCATCTCGCGATATTTTGAAGCACCCATCTGGAAAGTGGCAATAAGTAATGAGCAAGCTACATATGAACTGACAACCAAACCTCAAACCATTTCGGACCATCTCTCATCAAGCTGATCAAATCCTCATTAGCTTTAGCTGTACCTGCCGATGTGTTGCTTGGCTCAAACTTTGCAACATTGATGTGAATATCGGACTTGAGAGGCATTATCGTTAGACTACGGCTAGAAAGATCTAAAGTGCGGGAGAATGAATACAATAATTGTGGAAAAAAATCTCAACATCCCTAGAAATCACAAGTGAAGGGTATCATCCGTTCTTAAGCCTCAGGATCTGAATTGCTGAAAATCATGTTGAATAATATTGACTCATAATTTCTTATTCTTCTTCACAATTCATCATCGAGAGATGAGCAAACTCCAGATTTCAGCAACTTCCCGCCATGTTCTCCCAAGGTTGTTTAAATCGAAAGCCATCAACAATTGAGTCGGATTTGTGTGCGTTACACCCGCAGGACAATAGACTACCTGTGAGCCCCTTGATTAATGGAACCCCTATGATGCGTTTCTCACAGCCCGTGTAACTATTCAATTCTTGGAAACCAATCACATAGTCGTTACGACAATGTATGTTTCAAAAGGCTTGTGAATAGGCTTGTGAAAAGGTTTATGAATAGGCCTGTGAACAAGCCTTGTGTATAGATTTCGTGCAAAAAGTAAAGAAAAGTGGCATAAACTATTCATTCACTGGTTCTAACTTGATGATTGTCATGGCCAAATTCCAACTTTCCAACTGTTAAATTTTCATCTCTTTGATTTGTTTTGCACACGGTCAACACCCTTTGCGTGTGATGTATTTCGACTATTCGAATTTCTCTTAGGTCTCTCCATTGTTTCATGACCGCCAAGTAGAAATCGGGTGTAATTAACCACCGAGAGAAGAGTTTTCAACGGAAGGCTCGCGATAGCACCGAAAGCTTGCAATGGGAGAATCATAGCTGAAGATATCCAATCGAATATAATTCTGAATGTACCGCGTCTTTGTGAGTTATTCGCCGCTGCCGCCGCCAATGAGATGGCATCATTCAATCGTGCTTCCAAATCCAACAGACGGCTTTCCGTTTGGAATGATTGAAGTGTAGCACGCTTTTCATAACGGCGTACAGCTCGATTTAGAGCATCTAAATCAGGTTGCATTGTGCGACGAACTTCTGTAGTAAGAATTGCCGATTGCTTCCCATTCAAGACCGGCTCTGGCATGCTTTCCGTCGATGGCTCTACAACTGAGGCTCGGGCCTCTAATTCCTCCAATCTTCGGATCAACGCTTCATTATTTTCAGACGTTTTTTTATTGGAACCGTCATACGAATGTGAATTCACAACTCTCTGCAAATGCAGTGTTCTTGCTCGTAATAACCTGACTAGATGTGCCATTGGTCTCAATTCTGATGCTAGTAAGAAAATGGTCAAATTGTAATTCGAGACCAATCCTTCGGACGGGCGGCTCAATTGTGACCGTATTGAATGTAGTATATATGCCCCGACTATTGGAAATATGAAACATGATAATAAAGCCAATATCTCATGCACGTAAAGTTCATTGGTAGCAGTCTCGTGTAGAGGCTGACGTCGCCCGGTCTTGGAACGCGAGCTCGGTTTGTCGCCCGACATATCTTCGAGGTTTTCGTTCGTAGAATCCATCGCACATTCATCTCCGCTCCCTTCCTCTCGAGTCAATTCCTCATTATATACCTCTTTCCTTCGAATCGACTGCGCGGAATGATACCAATCCCCTGAATTATTAGCATGCATTGATTACTACGGACGCTTCCCCAAGGCCGGTCCGCTGCCATTATTTTGACATTGCGGATGTCAGACTTCTGGAAAAGGTTGACTTACACGGTACCCTTACAGACCAATTGAGTAGAATTGCCGCAAATCCAAGGAGCATCACATCAGTTATGACCGAATTTCCATTTGTGAAGAAGAGACCACCAATAGCTGGCAGGAGCGCAAAGGCTAGAGGGGCCGAATCCCAGTGTGAAGAATCATGATTGTGTTCCTCCTTCATATCGCTAGGTTTAGGCAATAAAATATCGTCTGTGGAATCCCTCAAACTCTTGTTGAGCTCGTTCAGCGAATATTCCGAGAAATTCGAACTCCTGCGACGACTTCCACCTGGAGGTATTCCATCTGTGGACCAACGATTGGTACGACGTCGATTTAATGTTGCTGTAGGCTCATCCCCAGTCGCTTTTGAAGGTCTGCCCGTCGGCGATATGCTCTTGGCTGGAGTTGGCGATGAAGAGCTGTCGGTGTTGATGATGTTGTTGTTGTGGTTGTGGTTTCGTTTTGGAGTTTCTTCAATGATGCTCATATTGCCAGGGATGATTGCGGGTGGGTGGATCGATCTCGAATGGTCCTGCAGCGTGTTGTGTGGGGAAATGATGAGGCGAAAGGTAAATGTGATGAAAAGAATGGGCCGTACAAGAGATGGACAAGATTTGATGTCGATGATGTTCAAGCACAGGAGACGGAGACGGAGAAATGTTCATAAATACGGCTATGGTGGCTTTTCCTAATTCCTTCCTTGCTCTTACTTTTGTGTCGCCGTCCCGAAGCTCAGCTCAGCTCAGCCGTGGTGGATGTTGATGTAAATCTTCACTCAATAATCTTACTTCCAGCTACATTTATTAGTGCCGACTCCACGTATATCTCTTCGGGAGCACAGCTCGATGTATCTATCGTTCTATCTATAGTCAATGTTTCAGAAAATATGCCTATTACGGCTGTATTTATGTGTAGTTGCGTATATATTCATGTCTAGATACGTATATACAAGACAGTGCTCGTGCTCCTACACATAACACACCGACGTAGGATTTGCAATCGTCATTCTCCCCCTTTTAGCTCCAAGACCAACATTGGAGGAGGGTATTTGTCTCGGCGTTGGTACTCGACCTCTCTATCAAAACATCCCGTTACAAGCCGTGAGCTGTACTGGGCCATAGAAGACTTCCGCAGGTACAATCCGGGACTTGCTACTCACATTCAATCATCTCATTGCTCAATGGGAATCTCACGACTGACGATAGACTTTTTCGATAAAAGCCTCTAAACTGAAGGTTGCTGCCGAAAGCTCGGATCTAGGCTTAAGCTTACCCACTGATGATGATTTTCAGCATACGCTAAACTCCATCCTTCATAGCCTGTTCTGTTATGAAGACCTATCCTGCCACGCCCTAGGAATCCATCTTCAAATGCGACAATCACCTCGAATCCTTGTATCAACATTCAAGAAACGATTCCTCAACTGTCGTAAAAGTCATTTAGATACATAGATTCTCGTGGAGTTTGTTTTACGATACTTATAAGACACAAAATCCCCAGCCTACTCCAAGTCGGAAGAGGGCAAGGTAATCAATCGGCTAGAAGCATTCACCCCTTATTAGCAGTGCCCATTCCTCATATAAATCACCACGCACCAATTCATGTCCATCTTCTACTATCATTGTGGCTCTCGCCTCGATTGTTTCATTGATTCGTTACTTTCTCGCCTTTGATGTATGTGTGCCATTGGGGACAGTGAGCTGGGCAGGCTAGATAGATCCAACCTTTCGATTGGTGGTGGTGAAAGGGGTCTTAGAGACACGATATAAATACTCCAACTATAAATTGCAGGAAAGGCCTTTTGATATTCATCTACGTGATATACATGCAGCCCTCGCACTCTCCACTCACTCCTACAAACCACGGAATCTTTCCTTTCCTCTTTCCACAAACCTTAACGGCACTCTATCCCCCTTTGCCATCTTTAGCACTATCTGCGCTTGGTTGCATCTCCCAAGTACCTCCTTCGTTTCCTTGATAGCTTTTCCATAAACTTCTCTCCTCTCTTCATCGTTCATACTCTGTACTTCCTCATCACTCGCCCATCTTGACACATCCAACTCCACGCTATATTTCTGAAAGATCACCGTCAAAACAGCAATCATTTCCACCTGCGCGAATTTCTTGCCCGGACAAACGCGAGGTCCCTCGCTAAAAGATATGAATGCTCCTTTGACTGGCTTAAACAATGGAGAGCTCTCACTGTCCGTTCCATCCTTTACCAAATCCTCATCTTCATCCTCATTGTCATCCCCATGTGTCATCTCTTCGCCCTCTTCCACTTTCTCGACAATCCATCTTTCCGGTACAAAATCATCCAAATCCGTGTTTCCTCCCTCCAAAACCCTATGCGGCCAATACCGCGGGTTCCGATGTGTCCCTACAGTATTCAGATGAAATAAACATCCTGCCGGTACAACTTTCTCCACCCCATCGACCATCAACTTCTGTGCCCCTACTGTAACCTTCGGGATTGTTTCCGCTATCGGCATTAATCTCAGTTCTTCATTCAGCACCGCGCCTACCATACTATTGTATAATCTTGGGAAATCACGCGTATATGTCCAATCCCGTGGCTTCTTTGAGCCGACAATCAAGTCGATCTCAGCTTGCATAGATGTTTGAGACAAGATGGAGATAGCGAGGTAGACGAAACAAAGCTGGATGCTAGATCCAGTTGTTTTATGACCAGCGAGGAGGAATATAAAAGCATTTGATTTGATTTCGGCTTCAGTGAGGGGCAAGTCGTCGTTTGGTTGTGAAATCACAGAGAGCTTGGGGGGATCCGAAGTTTCAGTAGATGCTTTGAGCATATTCCCTTGCTATTGTTAGTTACATCGGAATCGATGTGGAAATTATCGTTGGGATCTTACCCATTAAGTCCATGGTAACTTTGTCATATTCTCCAGCTGACATTTGCTTCTTCTTATGTTCGAGCAGTCCAGCAACGTATTGATTTGTTTCCTTAAACGCTCTGTACACCTGTCCATGGCGCTTTATAGGTGAAATTTCTTGGAATGTCAGCAAGATGAATGTTTGAGGGGGTCAACAAACTTACTCAACATCCATTGCGGCCATATCAATATGAGCTATATCACGATTAGTACCTCTATCTTTTTCATTGTTATCATCCAGTTGTTACTTACAAGAATACTACTAAAAACCAAATTAATGCAATCTTTGAATCCCAATGAGTGTTCTCCAGCCGGTTTACTCAACCCTAAATTCGGCATCTCCTCCCCTTCAGTCTTCAAACCCTCATTATCCACATCTGCTTCCCCTTCTCCTTCCCACAACTGCGGTACTCCGAATCCCACAGCACAAATAACATGCAGACTTAAAGTTGCCGTGTCACTCCCTGCGTCTTCCACCCTCAACCCCTCATCACCGTTCTCGCTACTCTTACCCCTCCTACCCCTCCTACCCCAAGTTCTAATCATCCCCTCCGCTTGCCTAACACTCTCCCCCCAAACCAGCTTGATACTTTTTTCCCCAAAGCTCTTCGCCACCACCCTCTTATGTCTCCTCCATTCCTCTCCTTCAAGTGTCACAATATTCTTCCCAAAGAACTCCAGCACCTTGTAATTCTTCACAGGTTTGACGAAATCATTTTTTCGCGTGGTGAATTGTGCTATCAACTCTGCATTTGTCGTGCGTAGGAGATTGAGGTTCGAGGTCGCGAATATGTAGGTGTCCCCATGGAGATCATAGGAAGAGCGGAGATCGAGGAAGGAGTTGCGGTGGTTGGCTATACTTTGGGGATGTCAGATGGATCGATGGACTATTTTCTGAGGGTTTTCGGAGACAAGGGCATGGAAATAGTTGAGAGGAAAAACTCACTATAGCCATCCCCAATGCTTCGTCCCAGGTAATCTCCTCAAAATCGGAACAACAAATTTCAACGCAATTATATTTTCCAATCCAATTGGCACAAGAGCTAGAATCGCCCATTCACATCAGCGTCTTAATTTCCTTTCACTCCAGCCCGTGAATACACTCACGCGTCTCAATAACCGGAAACCCAGTACTCTCTGCTCTCCCTCTGTATTTCAGGAACCCACGATACGCATTTCCCACTTTCCACAGCAGCAACGTCCAAAGAGCTAATCCTATAAACAATGTTCCGATCATTCCGACTTCCTTGACATTCAACACGACGCACAATGATTTGGCAGGGCGATAAATCACGAATCACGACCTCCCGAAATGCAATCAAAAAGCCGACATGCAGTTAGAGAATTGTTGATTGATGGATTGATCAAATGAATGATCGACATCGCACCAATCCTGGCGCGAATAAAAAAAGCAGGTAAACCGAGTGGAATTCAATACATGCAATCCCTCATACATGTACATATGTAAGATACGGAGATGTACCCCTCATTCATAATCTCGACGCCTATCATTACGACTCGCAATGTATATGATCCTTCGTAGATGGAACGCCTACGTGCGCATGTAAGCTGGAGGAAAACATGTGGATAAAGATAAGCATAAGCAGAACGTACGCAGAACCTCCATTCAAAACCACTATCGAATTTTATATGGAGGTATGGAGTAACTATATTTGTTTATTCGGCCATGATGCCCCAGAAATTCCCTCCAAAACCAGGGTCTCGTAGGTAGGTAGTATTCTTTAATCATAGTCCTGTGGATGGAAGACACTCTCTGTACGTCGTGCATTTGATTATTCCATTCAAGCATCTAGCACAGTCTAGACTTCCAGCTCACAGCTGAAACCCCACTCCTCCCCTGAAATGATAAACCAACCATGTCAACCATCAACAACCACCTCCCTTGTCCCCGCCCCCATCAATCCTACCACTCCTGATAACGTCCTTGTCGCCTGTTCCCATATGACTGATTTGACCCTGCTGTAAGTATATAAAACTATGCTTACATGTACAAGCGAGGTCCCAACAAGGTACCCGTAGTCGAAGAGGTAAATATCTCAACCTACCAGAATTAGCTATGCATTCAACGAATATTGATCAACTGCCTTTTGAAACTGCCAGACAGCGGCCAGAATTGACGTGCATATAGATACAAGGTCTATGAGTTACATGGCATCCAAATACCCCCGAAAGATACGCTCAGGTACACACGGAGTAGCTTTTTGTATACTGCGTGTAACCTTAGCACTAGCAATTTAGAGTAGCAGCAACTCCATAAACAATAAGCAATAAATCCATATAACCTCGGTATATTGAAAATCCAACAAGGTTGTATTTCTTCCATTCAGCCAAACTTCCCTTGGACCTTGAATCCTGCGCAATTGGACTTCGATGACCTTGCATCATTATCGATTTACGAGCTCCAAAAACTCCCAGCTCCAAAACCAGGCCTGACACATTTCGTTTGGATAAAAAAAAAATGTCCACCCGACATGATCATATCCACGCACGTATTCCTGAAGGCAACCCTGGATCAAGACCTGTTGCATGTATTGATATCCGTTCTCATACATGCAGTGCCTACGCCATCCCATAGCCGTTTCCATACCTCGCCAAGCCGCGCGTACCGCACATTCCCTAATTTACCCATCCGTCCCGATTGCATAACCATCCATCGCTCGATGAGACCCTTCAATAATCCCCATCCGTCTCTTCCTCACCCCTTCACCCTATCCATGCGAGTTTTTATCTATTATCCCAACTCCTCGGTCTAGGTCGCCGTCCGTCGCTAATATCCGAGCACACCGGGCACCAGCAAGGCAAGCACGGACACCCGTACGGGCACCAGTGGAAGTCATTTTTTTCGCTTGCACGCTACTATCGGCAATTAGATGTTAAGTTTTCGACCCAGTATAGGGGACCTATCTACTAGAAAGCTCTTGGCCCCTCGAGGATATTGATTATGCTGAGAGGACTATTGAATAAATACTATTCAACCCTGGAGAATATTGATCGATTAACAAATTCGTTAATGATTAGCGATTGATTAGTGCGTGAATATAAGCTGCATGTGCAATACCCAGACACATTATGTATCCCTCCCTTTCCATCCCCAACCTTCGCACTACTCAACATCTTACCTCACTAGTACGTCATTTGAAATCCATTCTTCCCACCCCAGTAAATTAGGTCTAAAAGCAGCTCTCCCTCAAACGAATCCCCAATTAGTTCGCTCCCTCACGGCAAGGAAAGCCTACGGAAATGCTACGGAATGGTCACCGGAAGGGATATGATAATGGTAGCCAAGAAATCAAAATGCAAACAAAATTCAATACATCCAAACCGAACGTAACAAACGCTCCAAAAAATAATTGCCAGACAAGTCTGTACTGCCTAAACAAATCAAACCACCACTTGAATTCTCTACCCTCCAAAAGTTTCTTCGTCAAGCTCTTTCAGTCGCTTTGCATCCACCCATTCAAACTTCATAATTATGCATGTGCGATTCTACAAACGGAATCAGGTACTGTAAGTTTTTATATTATCCATATGGATAGGCAGGTAGATGGGTAGGTATTAAGTATATGCACATGCAAATCATACCCGTCTAGCCACCCACTCAAACAAAAGAAGTAGGTAACAATATTCATTGATTATTCCAGGTCTTCTTGCATCTAGGCTCGACTACTGACTGTATGCATTCTCGTCTCATTTCTTCTTCTTGTTTTGTTTTGCTCCTCTCCAATCTGCCTGATGTCGTTCCCCGCATTTCCATGCTTCTTACCTTCCAATGCCATATATGCAATATAAGGAAAGGCAGCGAATTAATGAGTAAATATGTAAATAGAAATATTCCACTCTCGTAACCATAATTTAGCCGGACGGGATATGAAAGATGCCGTCTTTGAGTTCCATGCTTCAAGTAACCTTTGTGAGACGAGGAACTGCATCCATGATTCCATGTACAAATTCCCTTCATTCATGTATCCAACCATCCATCTCATATCATTACCGTCAAAACACCAATCCAATCCATAAGATACTATCCCGTACCAATGATTCAATCCATCAACCTCCATTAAAAATACCGTAAAGTGCAGGGGGAAAATGAAATTCGTCCACGTATTAAATTTCCAAACCCGAGTGAGCCCGGGTTCAAAGTCCAAAGGTTCCATCCAAGGTCGAGCCCAAACTTTTCCACCACAAAACTCTGCCAACCAATTTCAATTCCACCTCCACCCATTCGACGATATCAATAGAACACAAACGTAAGTCGGGAAAGTGAAAGAACAGGGAAAGGAAAATTAGCATAGAGCACAAAACGTAAACGAACCAATTCCAAGAAAAAAACAAATAGAACACCCAAATCGAACGCTTGCACCACCACTATCTCATCTTATCTTAAGTCTCCGTTGGTTTTATGCATACAAAAAATATGCCAGTCATTCATGCTATGATATGATATTCGCTCGCTTGCTCAAATAAGTATATGCCACTATCCCACGAGGAGGATAAAAATAATCGAAGCGCCAACACTCCCTCCCAATTGCTTTTGGATAAACCTAGAGAGTCTCTCCTTAGCCCTGATGTATATTAGGATCTTGTTTAAGATCTGAATCATGATGGGCATAATTGTTGCTGTCGAGGAAATCGAATCCTCCATGATGTTGGTGGGTGGGGAGTTGATGTGGATGACCGAGACTTCCTGTTCGGAGCTGACTTCCCAACTGAGGAGTTGTGTCATATTGGGATCTATGAGGAAGTCCGTCGTAGCTACTTTGAACGCCGTGGCCAATAGAATGCGACGGCAAGACGGATTGAGAATTGGGCGGGGGAAGTTGATACGTATTAGAGGAGAAAGATTGCGGGGAATTTGACGTAAAAGATTGGGACTGTGGTGATGTTGTGTAAAAGCTCGAGGCCGGAGATGGATTGCTGAAGAAAGATGGTGTCCAGCTCACACTTGCCTGTTGGGAATTCTGGTATTGAGCTGGAGACATTGAAGTGGACATGGAAGTGGACATGGAACGTTGAGGTTGGTCTTGTAGGCTTGAGCTACTAGGATCATTGAAATTAACACGCGGTATATATCCAGTAGCGTTATTAATGTAAGAGGAATTCTGCATGTGATCTTCGTGTTGTGGGTTGTATCGAACCGAGACGTGTCGAGCTGGTGCATACACATTATCATGTTCTCTCTGGTGGTTAGATGGCGGTCCTTGTTGTGCTTGTTGAACATGAATGATTGATGGTGAGACCGAGCTATTTGGAGTCATTATCATTGACGAGGCTTCTATTTCTTGAGATTGCAAATCATCATCTTCAAGCTTCATTCCCTCATCCGGTTCATCGTCTGAAATTTCCGCGCCGTTTCTGTCACCATACATTACCGAAATATAGGTGTCAGGGTCTAGTAAGTTGTTAGCCATCTGAGAGCACTGTTTTTGAAAAAATATAAAAAAAGAAAAGAGTAAAAAGAGATACCAACCTCGTTCGCCATTTTTATACTGCTCCTCCATTCGAGCAACCTTGAATATTTCCTTCAAGAAAGGTTTCTTGGCAGAATTCTCAGGATGATCTTTCTCGGTAAACCAATTCGACATGGCTTCCATCGTAACTTCTTCCAGTTTCTTGACGTTGAGGTTTAACTTTTGAACAGCGGAACATTGCTTATGATATGGCTCGATAATCATTCTCAAAATATGCACTAACAAACGTATTCGCTCTAATCAAGACATTAGTCATGAGGTCTTTGATTTAAATGGTGATTTTGAACTTACCAGGTTTCAAAAGGTGATCTGGTTCTCTGTGTCGGACTGAGAGATCTCCACTTGTAGCTGGCCACCACGGTGGAGCTTTATCAGCACCCTTAGTGTATGGGTAATGCGTCTGCTTCCTAGGCTCAACGAGCTTTACAAAAGCTTTTCCCATAACCTTACAAGAGGCTTGCTGCATATCCTTGAATCGACAACTGTAGAATTTCGTAACCTCTTCCTCATCACCTATTCTCAGTAACATTGTCTTTCTCTCTACGATGGGACTTGGTGTATCTTCACTTGAGTCATCATATTGATGATGATATCTCTTAGTCTTTTTCGAACCTGTCGAATCATCATCGTCAGAATCCTCTGAACTTTGTCGAAGCTGACGGTGTCTACGCCTCTTTCCAGAGCCCGAATCGTTTCCTGCAAGTCTCCTCATACCTGGTGCGCTATCCATGCTAAAGTCACTGTACCCGCTCTCTGGGTTGTAGGCTGTAGAGGCGGACATTAGCAAGGAAGATATGGAGACCATTTGGAAGGTGACTGACATGTTGAATTTGAGAATGAGGCATCCAGAGCAGCTCTTTGTACGGATTTGTGAAAATCATTCTTCAAGTGTGGCGAGAATATTCTCGGTTGAAAATTCTTTAGAGTCTGAGAAGTGTAATTTACTTCCCTTCCATCGTCAAGAATGGCGATGACGGCAAACTCTTTTACTGGAATTCGAGCGCAGGATCTCAACGCTTCCTCTACAGTCTAGAAGAGATGTCAGTTGATTCACTTTTTATGGGATTAATTGATTGTCACTCAACGTACAAGAGCTAGTTCGTGTGGGTGAGGGCGGTGTGGTGTAATTGGTGTGAGTCGAGGTTCGGTCAAGGCAGGTTGGCTGCAATCGAATGGCCTCTCCGCGGTATTGAGCCATGATTCACGGCCATAACAATCCCTAGACTGCATGGGATTCTCATGTTGAACCATGTTCAAGAAAGGTATTCAGATGATAGATAGAGTAAGTAAGGGCTCTGAATCTTTGACTCGAGGCGGTGAGGTTACAAATCGAGCTATCGTATTGATGATATACTTGACAAGTCCGTGAGGTATAAGACGTATCAGGAATTAGGAGGACGGAAGACTGCTTTAATGACTGCTTGACAATCTACTGTTTACCAAAACCTAACGTTAGCGTACTAATTTACGCATATGCATGATAGAGATCCGAGTCTGTAAGGAGATCCAAGACATGGAGATGGAAAAAGTAAATCAATGAGGCTTACATCGAAGCCAGGGTTATCTTCGTATTAATATCATAAACTCATGGCAACTAGAAGAGCAAATTCACAGAAGGGAAAAAAGAGGCGTTGTATCGGGATTCAATTTCGAAGGTAACACAAAGCCAGACACCAGCCAGATAGGTGGGGAAGCTGAGTTTATAGTCGCAAATTATCGATTGAGGCGTTAAGTACCCAAGCATGAGACCCAAGAGTGACTATCTTACCACCGTCCCGACCGAGTATACTCTTTGCCGATACGAGACCGTACGGACCGAATCTCGGAACTGGGCGCCGAAACACTTGCGAGTTGACGTGAGATAGGAGATGGTGGATTGTTAGGAATTGAAGTTTTGGAGGAGCGTTGAGTGTGTCTGTTTACACTATCCAATTGACAATTCAATCGCCGCTATATCAAGGAATCGTACGTCCAAAGAGAGGATTTGAGACACTCTAATATTGTTCGGAAACCCGCAGTGGTGATTGTTTCAGTTGATTAATTTTTCGATTTTCAGGGACCTTTTTGGGCCTTAAACCGCCGTTTGATCTTCGAACCCTTGGAACCATTAGACGCGCGGGGATTCTGGACTGAGGTGGCAAGTGAGACCAGAATAGATTCTTAGATCAGTGGAGATACAATCGATTGAAAAAAGTGTCAGGAATAGATATATGATCGATCCACTACTGTGTGTAAAATGAGCAACTAGATGATAGATCTAGTCTCTCGATGAAGGGGAGAAAGGGAAGAGAAAATGGCAAGAAAGAAAGGAGTGTTTTAAGATAAGGACAGAAGGTTCGAGTAAAGTCCCGTAGGCAATGTACGGTACGGTAAAAGGCTGCTGCATGTATGAGAGAATAATGGGTGAGGGGATATGTATGACGCAAAAAGCCCCCTGTCGCTTGTAGGACACCAAGCTTAAACGAAGCTCTGAATTAAACTCGATGCGCTGTTCAATATGTTATGATTCACGGTTCGTTTGACTTTACAGTATTTATTTCTGTTGTGTTCCTATCTGTACATCTAGGCTTGCGTTGCGCTTGCCTTATTCAGTGGTTCGTTGAATAATAAATGTCGTGCTACCATTTGGACGGACGGAGGGGGGAAGGAAGGAGAAACGACCAAAATCGCGACCTACAACAATTGAAAATAAATTAATCAATCCTGGCGAATATTATAATGCATCTTATCCCAGTCCTTGAAGCAGCAAGCCAGAATTTCCAAGAGGATTTGATCATCACGGTGCACCCAGATTGTTGGGTACAGCTTTTCAAGCCATGGAAAACCTATTGACTAGATGATTGACGGAAATCCATGCTATCCATGTTTTGGTGTAGACACATGGACCACTCCAAAGACCAGTAAGGAATTAGAGTATACCACGCAACGGTTCCTGGGGCTTCAAAAATAATCCTTGAAGGTTGCCTTGCCGTCTTCTGTATTACTCGGCTTGGATTAATGCATTCATGGACTAATGGACTAAACTAATGGACTAATAAGGGATTAAACTGAACGAGGGTGGTGTTGTGATACTCTTACGATGCGACGCGATGTGATGCTGGTATAGGCTGGATAATAAGCGATGATAATCTACCTACGCTTGCTTTGGTGGATAGCCCCTTCGGACTAGATAAGATAAAGATTGGTGTTGTGATATCTTTACTGTTGTGGTATATTCTTGCAATAAATACAATAAATACAATATGCAAAATTCGTGTCAATCACCTTTTTAGTTTAGATGTAAGAAGACAGCTGTCGGTTTGTCGGCTCGTATTGGTAGTTAGCTACTTTCTACATTGCTACCTTATATCTTTATGAATTTGTTTCTAAGATAACAAATCAGCTGCAGCCTTGATGCCACCAGGAAGCAAACTTGTTAAGTAAAAATCATTTGGTCGAGGCAGATAGTTCTATGGAATTAAATCGAAATACGTGGGGAATCGTGGGGGGAAAGGGACCATAATCACGACCATTAACGGCCCTTCGAGAATTAGGAAGTCTAGAATTGATACCAGGTGTAGTGTTCTATACTTGGAAAGCATGGGTTCGAAGAGGGGAGGGCCGAGGCGCATGTTGCGGGAAAGGCAAACACCGTAAGAAAGTAATGCTGCGATGAGAATCGAGAGGTAAGCCTGAATGTACATACTTCCAAGACTTTGTGGCTTGCTTGGTGTTACCATGAAGATTAGGGTCCATGTGCATAAAGATATGGACACAGTAGACTTATCTGGGTAACAATTCCTGTACATTAAGAATCGAGTTGAACCTTCTCGATAAGATGTATAGACAGATATTTCGAAGCTCTTCGTCTACTCGAGGAGATGAAGTGAAGTTATCATTGAGCTCGAGCTAAAGAAAAATCAGGTCCATGCACTAGGTACCAAATTCATTAATTAGTCAATAAGGCTACTAGCTCCTCTTGATTATTTTTTCCTATTTTCTTTTTTCTTTTTCTTTTCACATCCGTATACCCTTCTCTCCTTCGGTAACAAGTACCCCTCTCAACTGCAATGCGGCACGTCAAGAAAAAACCCCTCAACATTCTGAGCCATGCCTGCATCGGTACCTAGATAGCTGAGTGAAAAAGTCGTCTTATTGGATTCCTACAATATTTCGTAACATTCGACCTCCATGCAGATCACTCCGGGCCCTGGACCTAGTCTACAATACAGTTTGCGGGGTCAACGACAACCGAGAGTTAATTAGAAACTTTTGATAAAGCTAGCAAACGACACCAGACCTAACATATAATTATTGGAAGCCCCCTTAGGGACCAAGGAACCTACCGTTGACCTCAAATTAACTCGAATGGCTTAAACCATCTATTGGACGATTTCAGTTGCTCGATTGTGAAGCTCGTGTGGTTTCATACGACGCTTAGTTTTCAGCTTTGCAAGAGCATCACAAGTAATTCACAACCTCATCCGAAATACCGGGTTGCATGCTTTTCTTTCTTTGATTTCCCTATCCCTTCTTCCTTGCTTCCTCTGGTGAATTTCATTTACACATTACTGTTTGTGTAACCAATCTAATATCGTACAACATCAAAACAGTAATTTTTAGCCAATGACCAACTGGAGGGTTCAATGACTACACCTCAAATCCTACGGAGATCGTCTGATCTACCCGAATCCTGCTTATGGTAAGGATGTATCACGTATATCCACTCATTAGTTGAAAATTTCAATGTTCAATTCATCTTCGGCTGGAAGATTGATTGCATATGGCAACAAGAAGTCTCCGCCAATAGCAAAGTCGTACATAGGATGAGTGTAATCGTCCGACCTCGTCACCCCAGAGCCGACAGATTCGGAGAAATACCTCCCGATTCAATCGAACATCAAGTAGATATGATACAGAGTATTTCCAAATCGCATCACCAGTGACGTGATGTTCGAGGGCATACTTCACTCGCACGATCGTTATCGAAAGATCAATTATCATCTCGGAGAAAATGAGGATGTGTGAGATCCCGACCGAAGTTGCATATCAGGAAGCGGTGAAAAGTGGTGGCATTTGACGGCGCATATCAAGATCTGCAGGAAGGCAATTGCAACGATACATATTCCGCCATTTTTCAACTCTAGATATTAGCAATCGCCACGAGTATGAGAATGTAGCGGTCAGGAAGAGTAGTGCTCTTTCTATCCAAGTGGTCTAGTAAGGTCATCATGCAACTGACCACGGGTCACTGATCATCACAAGCTCTCATCTCAGAGACTGTATGAAGTCTATGAATGATCCGGTTCTTGAATTCACCGGTAAGAACATTGTGATTTTCATGATTGCATGTTACTCTCGCTTTACGTCCATATCAGCGTCGTGCTACAAGCATACGCGAAAGCCCACAATAGATTTGCATTGTCGCGTGCCAGTCTTATCAATGTTTGGCGTGCTTTTACGGCAGTCTCTCTCATATATGTATATTAGATATAATTTCGAGCTAGCTTATCATACACACAACATTTAGCAAGTATTTGCTCTAAAAACCATGAATTTTGTTAAGCCTTTAAGGGCAATCCATTGGTCGATAATGCTACGCGATGTTTCCTTTGATCTTTTTCTCGAATTGGTGACATGAATATATAATTATACATGAGAAGCGGTCTTCTCTACATCTATTCAGTTAGTCACATATATATATAAGCGAACTATTTTACACTTCCTCTGACATTACTCAAGTTGCTCAACGATGTTCCCAATCAATGACAGAGTCAGGCTCTCCATGTTAGCTTCATATTGTGACAACCAAAGTTTTGTTTATGGATTTCACCAAGTAATACTATTCACAGGCCACGGTTGCTATGATATCTCGTGGCACGTCTCTTCTGGCAGTTAAAGTCGTACATAATGACGGAGTCGTCATGTTCCTTGCATGTTTCCGTGGCATAGAGGAGTTAAGCCGACTCAAGAAACATTCGCAAGTAGCTTCGAGGATTTACATGATATCATATGTCTGTGTAAGAGCACTAGATCTTGAGTAACATACTTGGATAGAAACCTCAAAATTGATACCAATGTGCGTCAACACCCAATCAATGCTGGATACTGTACATATTTGTTCATTATTACTACAAGCCCTTCCAAATTGATTCGAATTCAATCACATGCTCAAGAGCCAATCAATTAAACCATTTTACCCTCTGGTTTCTTACAACAGCATGAATCTAGGTCGACCAAATGTTACACAAAGCCCTTCTAGTCCTCCATCAACCCTTCGTTATCTGAAAATTGGTATCCAATCAAGCCCGCATATTATCCCAGCCAAATTTACTTACACGTTACAACATCACCAGATGTCATCTTTATCACTATTCAACCAAGCTACAAATTTCTTCTTTCCGCATTCTCTACCGTCGAAACGGTGTAACCACATAAACGCACAAGGCCCGATCTAATACTCATTCAAGCGCGGGACCGGCTTACACTCCATCATGTAGCACAGCGATCTATTTCCACAATGATACTTTCCACGTTTTACGCTCGATTTCTATGGAATCTACCTTGTCTATACCTCCTGACACGGCATCGGCTCCTACTACATTTAAAAGTACTTCCTACAATAAGCAATGGAACCCGAATTTGACTCAACGAAGAGCATACCACATCCGAGGATCCGAGGATCCAATCTTTCCCCAGGAGAGATAAAATGCCTCACAATACTTGATATTCCATACACCAAATCATGCGGTTCAAGGTCTTGATTCCCACCTCGTGGTACACCGAGCCAAACTTTTCTCTCCACGCCATTTTTTGCTCCTCATCATTCTAGCCCGTGACCATCTCTTGTTCAGCCCGTCTACGTAGTTTGTTGAACTTCAACTTCGCATCCCAGACACCGATTATCCCAGCATATTTACAACCTCGCATTTCACAAAAGCGACAAGGTATACTCGAATCTTCCGCAGTGTTCGCATGTCAAGGATTGGTCTCCCAGAATCTTGTTTGACTTAAGGTTATTTCTGTGGTACACCATATGTTACCCTCATTACGTCTTTCTGCAAGAATGGGCTGATCTCCTTTCTCAAAGAAAAATCAACCCTTTTTGTCCTGTCTTCCATAGTACAACATATGCGGTTGGAGATTACACATGGTGAACTGCAGATTATATGAAGTTCCATCGAGTCGAATATTTTGCTTTGGGGGAAAAAATAGGGCTGTGTCACCTTAGCTTTTTCTCCATTTCTCCCCAGATCCTGAATCGCACCTTCCACAGTAATGTCCCCTTGTAATATCTATCTATGCATAAATTCGCAACTAGCAGATCCTCCTGGTCGTATCTATCCCATCATCCAACACCGTATACATAACCCCCTATTACCGTTTCGCTATCTTCACCACCCATCCAATGTCTATCCGAGGCTAATGCACACATAACACAGCGGCAACTACGGCAACTACGGCCCATGAAAGAATACACGATCTACTATCGTCCTAAAATCCATCTCATTACCCAACCAAACAACGTTTCAGCCATTATTTCAGTTGGTTCAATTCATTCGGCCACTTTCTCATCTAATCAGATTATTCACACCATCTCTCTTCAAGATCACTATATCACTATGCCAATACAATATCTACCATGTTTCACCGTTTGACGGTTCGCCAAGATTTTGGTATTCTTCCTAATCCATTCTTTGGTTTGGAAGTAGGAGAAGCCTCCGCAATTAATATTTCATGCATGATTCGAGTTCCATCTCAGTTAGCATACTGACTCACTTCATGATTCGTACCACCACTGCATTCATTGTGTATTGATATATGAATTTTCCAATCTTGAGAATTATGCTCTGCATACCTCAGAGAAACCGGACGCACAACCGCATATTCTCCACCCGCTCTCAACCAGCTTTCAGCCCCCAATCTTTTCTTCAAGACCTTTCCCCGTCTACTTACTAAAATGCTATCCATATGCCCAGTTTGCTCCGCTGCAAAATCACCAGTGCCACATCTCACCATTCAATGTTCCACCACATCCCCATAGCCCTCAACCACCTCACCATCCACCACTTCACCTCTCACAAAATACCACATATACGCTCCGACTACCCCGCCATCCATTGCATTTTTTTCATCCATACATCTCATCCAAACTTCTCCCTCTGTTCCCACTAGGCAGCTCTTTTGCATATGCTCCACATCCAATCATCCAGACTGACTGACTTGAACATCATATCTTCGCAGCAAACTCCGCTTCCACACGAGGACCCTGAATTCATGCCCAACCATCTGGATGAAAAAGAAAAACACGCTATAAATGCAGCACGCAAGCTACGTAATGTGATTTGGAGTATGCGATGCAATATGTTGTGTTACGCGAGGCTGGCAGGTATTCTTTACCTTGTCAGGGATTCGATGTGAGATTTCGAGTCATTACTGAGAAGGGGCGATTTTTCATGACGATGCATTTGATCTAGCTTCGTCACTGCTTCATAGCTCCTTGAATATTCACATGGTCATGATTGCAGTTGACGAATTGAAGATGATGGATGCGACTCAACGCATACATACCAAGCCAGCAGCCCAACAGATGACGGGATTCAAAATCTGATTACGAAGCAGAAGTTTCGGATCGAGAAGTGCAGATTGGAAGTAGCAATTGTCATAAAAATAGGAGGTATCTCCTTCCACTTAACCTTGATGCTTTGAGATCCCTCGGTCGCGAAGTGAGATCGATGTGTGGTCTAGGCGAAGTGATAGCAGGGGGAGGAAGGTATGTTTTGAATTGACATGAGATGACAAATAATGACATTGAAGATGGGTTGATTCAACGGTATCTCTTGAACTTCTAGTATACCAATCTTTCAAGCCCAGATGGCGAGTATCTCACCAGGCCGAAGAGACTAAGAGTCACGACTGTATCTACTCACCGAATTGTTGCATCTCCATTTCGAACTTCATTCTTATAATTAAATTTAATCATATTCTGGATTTAATTCGTTCCATTCGGCTCTTCATTTACTGCTACATCTCCTTCTCTATACATCATCCTCCGCGCCTGTAAACAATTAAATCATGGTCTGAGGTCCTTGTCACCACAGGCCCTTTGAGACCAACATCTCCAGTCCGAGGCTTTCACCTCCATCTTATATCAATCCAAATGCTTCCTCATGGAACACCTGTATAAGAAACTCAATTGTTATCTTATTTGATCTCGTCCCAACAGAATTCCATATTTTAACATATCATATAACTACGAACCCCTCTTGTTCAATCTATCCTAGTATCGACACCTCGTCAAATCTTTGCCGTCTAGGCCCTAGTCATAGTCTACCTCCTTTCTGCCTCATTACCACTACATTCTTCCATTTCCATTCCCATCTCCATTCCCATCTCCATTCCCATCTCCTCCTTGCCCTCTCAATTACCTTGTCTTCCTTCAACTCCATTATCTCATTTTCGCTATCAAGTAGACACTGCCTTCATCAGCAACCACTTCACCATCTATTGCTCAGATGCCTCGATCCTACACTCCCTCGACTTAGCCCTAGGCTGAAGAGCCTTATACTATCCCTCGACTTTAGAAACCATGATGCCCGCCCATACACCTACACTTCTTGGGTATCTTATTTGGCAGTGAAGCACTCCGAAGGGTTTAATGTCGTTTACCTTTATCCGATTCATTAGATATGCGAATACCAAACAAACGCCCAAATGCCTTTGGAAATCCATCATCATCTTCACCATCAGCTCAAGGGAGATCACACCCTGATACCCATGTACGTATGTTCAGATCTTACAGCCACATCTTAGGTTTTACACACGTATCACCACCGGCCGGGAACGCATCATAATAAAACCCATCCAAGAAGTTTCATAATATTCAAAATTTTCAATACACGATTCCCCTCTCCTTTATCCACAAGTATTCACTCAGTCAACACCCTCCAATATTTCCCCTTGCACCTCAACTCTTTATTTTACAATTTTACCATATACAAATTTTCCTTTCCATCCTCAAACCCCTAATATGCGAGACGGGACAAAGAAATGTACCTAAGCCATGTACAAAACAATAGTGCAATTTCAATCTTCAACTAATCTTTTGAAAAGATGTGACCTAAGTTTTTTCCCGACTTCTTTCAACCCATCACCTCTCCCTTGATTATTTACTCGGCCACAAATTCTCTCACTTACCCCTAATTTACCTTACACTCCCCTCCAGTCCCGCCTCTCTGACCAACTTCCAAAAGAGACCCCTCTTCTCCATAAGGTTTTTAGGGCTATCAAATTCCTTAACCTGTCCCTGCTCCAACACTACAATTCTATCACTATCCAAAATTGTATTAATGCGATGCGCAATCGTAATGATTGTTCTCTTTGCGAAAAGTGGAGATCGTAATGTTGTCTGTAATAGTGCATCTGTTTCCACATCTACCGCCGCGGTGGCTTCATCTAATACTAGAATATTAGAAGGAGCAAGGAGTGCTCGTGCAAGAGAGACAAGTTGTCGTTGGCCTTGAGAAAGATTGGATCCGCTATATCCGGTAAAAGATGTGGTTAGCTTATCTCTGTCCTTAGGAAACCAGGCTGAATGAAATTGTGTGATTTTTGTGTTGGGAATTCAGATTAGGGTTGTGTTGCAAATGGTGTTGTGATAAATGTGGTAACAGTTTCATTGAGGTTAGGAGAAGAGGAAAGAAAAGTACGGAAAAACGGGATCATTGAGCGAGGGATTAAACGATGGAATAAGGAATCGCAAATCAAAACTGGAGGATAACGCAAAAGAATGGCATGTGATGTTTAATATTTGTGACGTTGGGCAGTGACGTGGTGAAAGGTTTGGCAAAAAGGACGAAAGGAAAAATTATGGAAATAGGAGGGTGACCGCGGAAAAGGGTTCAGCTTATGATAAGGAGATGGTATTACGAACCCTTCTTGAATTTTAGCTTCCAATCCACCACTCATAGTCGAGACGTGATCTTTTAACCTTGCATGTTCTATAAGGAAGATTGGTTAGCGAAAGTGTCGGTATTACACGCCGCTTGCAATATATGATCACTCATATCTCACAAACAACGCCGAGTATCTTCGTCTCGAGTTACACTTACCTAGTACGCTCCACAACTCTGTATCATCATGTACATGACCTGGATCAAGGTTATCACGTACTGTACCCTCGAACAGAGCCGCATCTTGTGGGATAATTGCCAGTCGACGTCTTAGATCTAGTAGCCCTATTGTTGACGTATTCAATGCATCAATGCTAATATTACCCTCACTCGGCTCGATGATCCGAAATAGGGCTAATGTCAAACTAGATTTTCCTGCACCTGTCCGACCTACTACTCCAATCTTCTCGTGTGGCTTGATGTCAAGGTTGACATTTTTGAGCACGAGGTCTAAGCCTTCACGGTATCGTGTGCTGTAATTATTGAAGTTCACTCCACCCGATGCAGGCCAACTGATTGGTGGTCGATGTCTGTGAATCACTTCTGGAGCTTCACTTGGTAATCTAGCATACTCGAGGACACGTTCGACAGATACGATATTTGTTTCCACTTCAACCGTTTGACGAACAATCCAATTTAAAGATTGTGTGATTTGAAGAGCATATGACATTGCCAGTCCGACAAAACCGGAAGTTAAGGGACGTCCAGCAGCCACAGTCGCGATAGACAATCCGGCGGCGGCTAAGATGATAATCGATCCGAGGAATTCGAGTCTTACAGCAAGCCATCTGCACATGAATGATGTCAGTTTGATGTAATGTCCCAGATGTTCTCGAACGCCGAGCAATTGGTCTGTGCTTGGTGATCCGATTCATGGGGAAAAAGTTTCACTTTGATTTAAACAGCCAATCAAGTGTGGCGTACCACAGAGGTTGGATTGAAAAACACGATTATGAAGGATTACATGACATACCGATTGCTATTGATAGATGGAAAGTAAGCTCTCAAATTAGCGTCAACTCTCCATTCATTTTCTTGTGTGAATCGTTTTTGTTGACTAAAGCACCGACAAATTAGTATCCTGAATGTCTTGAATAATCTCCGTTTCTGATGTCTCAAGCTTCGAAAACCGAGATGGTGGATTAGGCAGTTGGGAATTTCTGTCAGTAGTCCTTACCGATAAGCTCGGATGGTGCCGATTCCTCCAAGAGATTCCTGGAAATGGGCGTAAATTGGACTTCGGCTGACACTATCCAAGCGCTTCAACTCACGGGAAGTGCGGAGATAATAACGCTGCACCCAGTAATACACGCCTGCCAGCGGGAAGATGAAGGCAATAAAAGGTGGGTTTGCTACAGAAATGACGACTAGGGTAAACAATGCCCGAGCTGTGTTGACGAATAGCATGTTAAAAGTCCTCGCAAGTACCTAACACGGGTTAGAACATGTCAAAATGCACGGTTGTACTTCATAGTTACCTCATCTATCCGATAAACATCACTAAATATGACCTTGTTAGCTTGTAGTCTTGGCAGATCCGATCTCGGGTACGAATGCAACACTGCAATGAAACAAACACAGAAAGCCAGGATATTGATAGAACCACATGTGCGCTATACTGAGAAAAGCGGGGTGATAGGGCAACTAGCAGGCTCAAGGAGAACCATAGAACTCTGAAAAGAGGTGCCGATAGATGGTGCCAATCGGAAATATTCAGCGACGGAGAAAAATAAAAAATAAAACGGTTGCCCACTACATACCTCGAAAAGCGATTGAGAATACGACCTGCGGGAGTGGTTTCGAAGAAGGACATTGGAGATCGGAAAATGGCAAAGGCCATACGCTCGTGAAGTTTCCTAGATGCCTGAGAGGTGCCAGGTTAGCTTTCGTGGCTACTTTACATAACGCAAGAACCCGCTTCTTGGTCGGGCGACCTTACCTCGATAGAACAGAAAATCCACAAGATCAAGGTTTGGACAACCACGAGAGCGGCAGATCCAATCCCCAAGGCAAAGTATACACCAATGTACTTGCCGACATCTCGGTTAATGCCAAGTTTGTCATTGGCCTCAGCCCAGCTTTTAAGCCAAACACTGCCACCTATGAAAAGTCAGTAAAATGGATTTGTGTGCAAGACAAATCAAGTAAACCTACTGATCTGTGCTGTTTGTGCGCCAACCAACATAGTCAAATAGATCAAGACGGCAGCAAGATTACTAGTCTTAGCATATTCAGCATACACTAATCAAAGTTAGTACTTCATGCAGTGGTTGTGAATTCACATATGCCTACCATCCCATTTCACTTTTCCTTGTTCAGAATGTTCTTTGCCTTGCTTAGATTTCGAACCATCTTCTTCATCGCGTAGTTTGCCTCTCGGACCTCTGAAAGTTGCTGTACTGGCACGTCTCAATGTATTAGAGCTACCCTTCCTCTTCTTAACACCTGATCCTCCAGGTCTAATTGGTTGAAGTTGTGTCAAATGTTCTTGGGCTTCTTCAGCTTCGTCCTTTTCTTCCTCTTCTCCTGGCTGCTCAAAGTCAAGTATTGTTGAAGAATCGCTAGTTTCGGTGGTTTCAGAATCTGTGGACACATCCTTATTTTCGGATGTGTTAATCAGATTTGCAATCTCTCCTCTTCTAGCAATGGCCTGATCATATGTACCGCGTTCGATAATTTTAGTATCTCGAATCAAGCAGATGAGGTTCGCCTCTTTGAGAACGGGAATAGAGTTTGTGGCAAGGACTCTAGTCTTTCCACTGAGTAATCCGGTTGAACCAAAGACATTATCGATCAAGTGTCTGCCAACATGTTGGTCAACAGCAGATAAACAATCGTCCAATAGATACACATCAGCCCTAGCGTAGACTGCCCTTGCCAAAGTCAATCGTGCTTTTTGGCCCCCACTCAAGGAAATACCACGCTCTCCGACCTCAGTTTCATCACCATCTGGCAATTGAGCAAAATCCTCCGAAAGTGCGCAGGCCTTGACAGTTTTATCATAAAAGGTAGGATCAAAACGGTGACCGAATAAGATGTTTTCCTTGACACTAGCATTCATAACCCATGGTTGTTGCGCTACATAAGCTGTTTTTCCGTGAACGATTACCTGGCCTTTGACTTTCCAAAGATCACCAAGAAGTGCTTGTAAGAAAGATGACTTTCCTGCTCCGACTCGACCAACGATACAAGTAAGTTCTCCCTTATGTGCAGAGAAATGAATATCTTGCAGGACATTGCGGTCAGAGTTTCTGTCCCAAGTAAAGGTAGCATCTCTGATAGTCAAAGACTCTTCACCGTCCTCCTCAATAGGACCCTTCAAAATTACCGCGTCGGGTTGTAATTCTTCGGCTGTGAAGAACGATGTCAAACGCTTGACAGCAACGGAAGCTTCAATGATGGAGGTAATGACCATAGGAAGAATTGCCAACGGGAACGTTAATAGATTAAGCAAAGTTAAAGTAGGGAACACAATCTCAGTGGTTAGTGGAGTGTTGGTAGTCAACACAAAAACAGCGAAAGTCGAACAAGACACCAAAAATGGTGTGGTAGACCAGGTGAAATTGGCAACTGATTGGGCAGCACCAATCTTTCGTAGAGTTTTAAGTTCCTGGTCATTTCTGACAAAGTTTAACTTGGCCATGAAAGCAGAGCTCCAGGCATAGAGCTTGATACTCTTCATATTGTTGATAATTTCCGCGATCAATCTTGTTCGAGAATCCTTATTCTTCATCTGCTCCTGTTGTAATTTTTTCATTAGGCGAGCGATGAGGCCATTGATTGGAATCATTAGTAGCATAGCAGCGACACCAGCTAACATTGACAGCCCGACTAACTGATATAAAGATACCATGCAGAGAATTATTTGATATGGAGCTGACCATAATTGTTGACCGTATTGAGTAAGGTCTTGAAGTCTTTGGGTGTCAACAGCCATGTAGTTGACAATATCTCCAGTAGACTTGCTAGCTCGTCCTTCATTCGATAATTTGAGTGATTTCCCGTATATTGCTGCTGTCAAGGCGGTCTTAATACGCATACCAGTTTCAAAGGCTCTCTGGAAGTATTGATGCAAAGCCATGGTTTGTCCTACAGAAACAGAAAACATGCCCAACGCTATAGCTGCTCCTCGAATTACAGGCTGTGGTTCATCGGTCGTACGTGATTTGACCCATTTGATCAATAGCTTCAAAAGTTGCGGTTGTATGAAGGCGAGCGAATCGCTGACAGTTTTGAAAAGAGCGCCACGGAAATATGGCCCACTGAAAGATCTGAAGATAGCCATCCAAAGAGATGGAGCTTTTTTGTGTTCGATTTCATAATCCCAGGCCTCCTGAAATGTCTCGCTACATGACTTTGTGGTATCCCTTTTTGCCAAATTCCATAGATCATCCTCTGTCAAGTATTTCTTATAACCCTGTTTCATCATTGGAGTCATCCAACCAAATGTGAGGATCGAAAATACAGTGGCATATTCGACAGGGCATTCATCTTCATCTTCCAATGCCGAATATACGCTCTGCTTCTTTGGCACAAGCCACTCCAAGCCAAACTCAACCAACGACAACCCAAATCCAACACAGTATGCGATGAAGTATGGAAGATGCTCGTGGTAGATTTGTTGGGATATCAACGATCGGAGCTTGACGGCGTATGCGATGTTGAGAAGGAGCCAGTAAAAGAGTACAACGCCGTTTGGATTGCGTAGCCGGGTATGTTCGAGCCATTGAATGGTAAAAATGACACCAAGGGATGCGATCTGTAGAAGACTGGTCCAGAATCTAAAATCACCCGCCCACACATCAGGGTAGTTAAGTATCTGTATAACGAGTTGTACTGCGACTGAGGTTGCGATCCCTATTATGACGGCCTGTGCAATGTTGGATAAGCATTTTTTCCATCAATTTCGTTTCTTTCAATCACTCGTGAGAATCATACCTGCTTAAGCCAAAAATGCCAGTTTTTCTTTACTTCCGCCGTAGTCTTCCTTCTTACGAGCCACCATATAGCGATAGCACCTCCCAGGATTCCAAAGGCGGCGACAGAGCTCACCCAAACATCCATAAAACACGGTGTGAAGTCATAGCGATGAGGACTCAATGGACCCCATCCCTCCTTGTTACCGCATAACGGTTGCGATCTCGATGTATCTGCGGCGAGATATCCACTACCAAGCTGCTCCTGCAATGCGCGAAAGCCAGAGAAGGAGCCTGTCTTGAGGATGCTCTGCGATGAGCTAACGACCATGACCGATATGTGGTAGTGGTACTTTGTGTACTGAATCCCTCCTTCGATAGACGATAGAGGTTTTCAGAACTAGAGATATGGGTGTATGGAAGAACCGTTCATTCGTTCTGTAACACAATGACCGAATAAATGATGGGAGTGGCAGAGGGTTTGGACGGATTTTTGTCTGATGGGGTACGAGTTTACAGTACGGGACCGACCACAATGGAACTAACTAATTATTTGGTAGATAGGTACGGATTTAAGCTATGACGGGTGCGTTCAATCCGATTCCCTTGACCTGGACCTTGAGCATAATTATTGATTAACCTTACAAAGCAACGCGGAGCGATACGAACAGAAGGAAAAAGAAAATGTGCGAAGTCATGGCACAGGACAGAATAATGCTACGGATCAATGCAATAAATTCTCTCCATCTCTTTCTTCAGTCAACATCTTCGATCGACTCCTTTTTGTGATGAGGAACTCCCCTAGCCACCTAGACAGACGTCATTGGAGCTTGACCTCACATCTGCGCCTATCACATCAGATCTATTTCAGCACATCGAATCCATGGCTACTCCTATCTATATAGAACTACCGCTTCCGGTAAATCCGTGGGCTCTGAGATTCATGACAAAAGTGGCCGACGGAGTGGTATGTATCCCAGTATCTGTCGATACTCGGCGTGATGGTTCTGTTGGATTAGTGCACGTCACAAATCATCAGGAGCTTCAAGCAAAAATCTAGAAACTCTCCTGCATGCGTGCATATCACCGTCTTGGATCTCCATAGATAAGTAAGCATGTCAAGTGCTGTAGTGGGGCAAAATCATGTACCTGTGGCTTTCTATCTGCAGAATGCCGCATGTGAGATGAAATGAAAGTTTGAATTCGGTTATTGAACAAAAAGCTAGATAAGAAGAATCATCTCAAACGCCATGAATAAAAGCATAAGGGGGAAAATGCGATTCCTGAATTTTCCACTCAAGACCATTCCTCCAACCGGTCCCGCATGAAAACAAGAGGGGCCATAAAAGCAAAGCTACCTGACCATCTCCAAAATCCCCACTTCTCCCAGAGAAACAATGAAAAGTGATAAGTCGATACACAAAGGCTCGAAAACATTGTCTTTAAAGGGTATCATCTTATCGCGTTGGGACCAACAATGTAGGAGAAGACCGCCCAACATTCTCAAGACTCCATCATCATCTAATTATCCGAAGCACCAGCATCTTCCTTTTTGGGTGCTAAGCCAGCACTTTGACATGTCTTCTTCCATGTCTCAACTTCACGCCATGCTCTTTCACATTCTGTCTTCAACTTGTCATTGCTAGCACTGAGTTCCGCGATGGCCTGTTCAGTGAGAAGCTTCTCAAGTGTCCATTTCTCAATGTTTTGGGTCTCATTCTCCTTAAGCTGGGTGATGAATTGAACAGCTCTTTGTAAAATAGATCCCTTGTTTTTCTCACATCCGGGTACAATCTTCGCTAACTCGTTGATACCTTCATTGATGGTTTCTCGGCGACGTCTCTCAACTAGAAAAATTATCATTATAAGAAATTTAAATGTAGAACGCATAAAATAGATTTACCTTCTTTGTGATTGTCCTTTCGGACCTTGTGCCATTCATCGGATCCTACAACAGGTTTTGAACCAGAACCTCGACTTTGAGACTGATGTTGCTGTTGCGAATTGTCCATGAAGCTATTGTCGGGTTGCTGGCTATTATCCATAAAAGACGAATCCTGGTGGCGATCGTTCTCGGAGGCTTGCGAAGCAAAAGAGACATCTGTTGGTTGTGGAATTGTCATGGTTGGATAGATTCCAGCAAGTGCCGCAGCGGCAGTAGATGAGGCGTTAGCATGATCTGCGGCACCATTTTGATGATCGGGATGAATTTGTTGATTGTGTTGGAGGTTGGCATAGTTTTGCAGGGCTTCTACATCACCGATCTGCTGATTGACCATCGATTGGTCACCGGAGTCATTGACAGAATTCGGGGAAACACGCTTGTTGTTAAGGCGCCTCGTGTCATCAGCTGATTCGGAGTCCCGCTTCCGCTTTTGTGCAGTGTTGCTCATATTAGCATTCTCTTCCCGCATAGCATTTGCTACTTCCTGCAATCCTGAATGTTCAAGGTCCATGTCTGCCATTGCGATAATCCGATGTCCTCGTGACGAGCCTTGCACGGTGATTTGTGGGGGATTTAAGGAATTGACAACCGTAAGGCGCAGATGACCTTGAGGGGTTGGTAGATAGATTTAAGGCTGAACCTGATCTTTCGCGATTTAATGACGTGTCTACCGAGGTTGGCACAAGTGCAACGTCCGTCTTCTTCTAGTGCAGAGGGTACGGCTGTTACGGAAGCAATGGAGACGTATCGGTGACTCGCTCTGATGCTTCGAGGCGCTCAGCTGCAGTAGTTCGTCGCCGTGATCTTCGAAACGAACGTTTCTGTGTCCTTCAGCGTAGTACCTACAAGGTCAGCACGTGTCATTGCAGATAAAGTATCACACAGTAGCTCAATCAATCAACAAGCGCTTGATAACAAAATGAGATGTCAATTGGAACATGTGGGTAACGTGGCGATGTTGCGCTCTTCCCTTCGAAATGCTGCGACTCCCCATTGATAAATCATCCTAAATAAAGTCGAGCATTTCGTTGGCACGAAGTACAACAATCAATGGCAATAATTAGTTGCTGTGCTTCTTTGCAAACAAGACTATTGTTATTTTGGGGGTGAACATCGCAGGTGGTGGGCCAGTTACAATATGACATTGTATGTTGATGCTGCGCCGCGAGATATGACCAAAATCATGGGAGGAGGCATTTTGTGTGTGTTGCGATCTGGTGATTTATGAAGTGCAAGATATTTTGGGCCCACGGCAATGTCCGAACAATCCTTGTTGCGTGGAATTGGAACAGTGTGCGGTTTCACGAAAGATAGCCCTTTACTTCCTCTTTTTGCTGGCCTCTTTTACCCTTTCTCTTTGGCGTTCATAAATGTGCAGAGGCGCTCCTGACAAGCAACGGATGGGTGCAACGGACAGGCACAGATGTGAAAATAAATTTGATCGATCTTTGCGGCCGTTGTGGTGAGGGGGAGGGGAGCTTGTGGAACTTGATTATGAAATTTCACGCACCTTGTTTCTGATTGTGATCACCTAATGGTCGGTTGGTGCTGGTTATCTTTCGCTCCCTTCCGTGCCCGAGGCTCTCGTGCGAACGCGACCACAGTAGTAAAATATGGACGACGGGACTTTTTGATATTGTTAAATCACCAACCGCTCGAATTCTGGACGCGGGCCAAGGGGACAGGATCTATGCAGTTATCAGTAGATGGTTATATGGACGAGAATTGCCAGAGCAATTTTCGATGGTATCCTGTTGATCGAGGGTCGGAGGGGCGTCGCAATGCTCACCAAGGTCAGATGATGTTGTTAGACAACCATTCAATTGATCACGAGTGACCCAAACTGCAATGTCACGGAAACAAAGCTTGACGGCCCTGACTGGGTATAAAGACCGAACTGAGACAAAAGAGACAACCCTCAGAATATTGGCCGTAATGCGAAAACACCGCGCGTGAAGTACTTCTTTGGGGAGAAGTTCCTGTGTTCTTGTTCTTGTTCTTGTTGATGGTTGATGCGATACACGTGAAGAGAGGATCATGTGGGAAGGAAAAGAGCAGAGGCACTTTTACCGGGTGAAGAGATTATTGAGGGGCTTGTTGCGACGCTAGGCGATAACGCGTTAGGCCAGAGCTGCGCGGATGCCTTACATCAAAGGCCTTTGACGCGCAAACAGTCGAGATCACACACTATCAAACTCTTTTCGCCATCACATGTCTGTGCAGAGCTGTCATGATTGGCCAGAGAAGCTGGGCACTCGATGGGGTGTTGACATTCACCCATCCTTCTACTCGTGTTGTTTCTTCACAAACTCACGGAGTATGCTCACTCCGTCATTGTACGGGTGATGGCACTACTCAAAATCTGTCTTTGAGATCGCATTGATCGTGCATGCAATTTCACTTGGTATTGTGGGCGTTGGGTGAATAGAGACCCAACGGCTGCTCAGATCTTTCAAAAGCAGAATCCTCCCCCAGTCATCGACGGCAATTCCACAGCCAATTTGTTGATTGGAAGATGGTGGCCAGGTAGTAAGTGGTATGTACACCTAGAGATAGCTCGGCGTTGAGTGGTGCCCTTTTCAATTACATTCAAAGACAAAGTTGCTTTCGAATCCTCATTTCTAGCCCACCACCTAGTCCACAACCCCTGGTTCATCACAAGGTCTCTGGAGGTTATCGAGTCGAGGTGAGAATTCCTCTGTTCTCTCTCATTAAGTCTAGCAGACATATGAGAGGAAAGACAAAGTGTGAAAGTAGAAGGAAGGGTAATGGGACGACAAAGTATACAGATAGTTTCGGCAGTCAAAAGAGGGGGGTGGGGGAGGGGAGAGAACGAACCAAATTATCTCAGGGCTGGAAAGAAGAAATGTTGCAAATGCGAGAAGATCTCCTAGGAACAGGGAGAATGGGACGAGGAAGAAGCTGGTGAGGTGTTCTGTTGAGCGTGATGATGGGAGTAAAATGGGAACTTCATTCATCGATGGTAATTCCCAATCCTTTGAGCATCATCATTTTACCTTGGACCTAAGAAGATAAAAGATCGAACCTTAGCAATGCATTACAGAGGAGTGACAATATCAAAAATTTAGATCACAGAACCGTCTAGTACATCTTCGTTCCCCTGAAATCTTGTTGGAAGAGAGGTCAGGTTTTGCATCTACCTTGGAATGAACATTAGATGTCCAACCTGACTCCGAAAACAATAAGTCCAAAGTGTCTATATTATTCGTTGACAATCTTGTCGCGTTGCAAAGGGGATGTTCAATGCATTGACATGGTTCCGAAATCACGAGAGTGAAAGACTGATGGAGATGCGTCCGGCTTGTATGTTCATGCTTTCGCGGAGAATCACGGGGAACATACATCAAGATCACCCGAGATTGTAGATCTCTAGACGTACTGCTAACCGGCAAGGACAACACGGCATAGTTAAATGGAGCTGATTCTTGACTCAGTTCGTTTGTCGATACGGTCGGTACTATAGATGTATCTCGAGAAGGGCGGGTTCATGCGATTGAATATGCCCCTTGCCCTCGTCAAGCTCCAAAATTATACACGCGGCATGCCCATGGTGTTTGGGATTGAAGATTTACGGACCGTTAGAAAGCACGAAGCTTCAAAAGGAGGAGCAGCATACCCGTGAGGAACATTTCGCGTATCCAGAGCAAGATACCAGGAGAAGCAAACGAAGCATGAGAGATTTGGCGAAAAGGGGTCCAGTACAAGTTCTATTTATCGCGTGCAAGAAGCATACCTAACGCTATACCTATTGCTAATGAACAGTATGCTTGGTGTTTTAGCATCGGACTTCAAGAGCCTCACGTGATATATCTCATTCTCGTGATCATTGATAGTTCTGTACAAAAATCCAATATTTATAAGTCAATACATCACGTCGGGATCACCAGAATCAAATCAAAAGTCTTCAAATGCTCTTTTCATAACATGGCGGCGCATGTGCCATGTTATGAAAAGAGCCATGTGATCATACTGATATCACATTTGGTTGTAAAAGCAACCGTAGTTATCGGTCCCATACGATGAAGCTACAACGTCAATGTCACAATCCACATCATACAGATTCAAATGATTGAAAGCTTGTAAGAACATACACATTGAAATTATCACAACTTACTGCATTCTTATGCAAATTCTACAAGATTTTGATTGAATCCGGATATGCGATTATATCCTCAACAACTTGTGATTCACGAAAGAGCAAACCCCTCATCAGTCTGAGTATTCATTGGCTTTGACATTCAGTGCTGCCACTGCCTCCGGGCACAATTCATACTCCTCTACTTTCTCTATTCATCTGATATAAAGCTCACCACTTCCTTTACACTGTCGCACATCTACCCTTCATTCAATATGGCTGATTTCATAACCACCAAGCTAAATCCTGAAACCCATCTAATCCTCGTGAGTTTCCCGTCCCCTCTTCCCCTCCAGGAATCTCTCAAGCTAATACTCTCATAGGATCAACCACTCCTTCGACTCCCCCTCGAACTGCTCAAAAAAAACTTCAAAGTGGTGCATTTCAATCTCGAAAAAGAATCTGCGAGCGTTAAATCTGCCTTGAAGGAAACCACTGACGCCTCCCTCAATGCCCATGCTTCTCCCGACGATGTTCTCAAAAATGTTGATTCTATGCTCACTCGCATGCGCGGCCTAAAACGCAAACTCCAATCATGTGCCGAAGAAGAGAAGAGACTACAAACTCAATCTGCTGCAAGAATCAAACATATAAGTTCCCTCTATGAAATAAAGAGTTTAGAGGATGTGAAATATGAGGAATGGAGTCAGACACGGCTAGATCGGTTGCTAGTTGATTATTTGCTAAGGAATGGGTATAAAGAGAGTGCTACTGCTCTTGCAAAAGAGAAGCATATTGAGGAGCTGGTGGATGTGGAGACTTTTGTGCAAATGAGCAGGATTAAAGAAAGTCTCTGTAAAGGCAAAGTTACGGAAGCGTTAGCATGGTGTTCGGAGAATAAGAAAGAGCTAAGGAAGATGGAGGTAAGGACTCTAGGCACCTACTGTAGTACCTCTACTGATGTTTTGTGCAGAGCAATCTCGAATTCATGCTTCGTTTTCAGCAATATGTCGAGTTGGTACGAACGAAAGATGAAGCGAAGTTGGTTGAATCTATCGCACATGCGAAAAAATATCTATTACCATTCCGGGAAAGCTATCCTAAAGAAGTTCAACAAGCATGCGGACTTCTTGCATTTAATCCCGACACAAAAGTTACAGGTTATGGAGTATGTTACTCCCTTTGCAATCTGCTCCACCTTCCTAACAAAAATTGTAGGAACTCTATAGTCCTGCCCGCTGGACACACCTGGCCAATCTTTTTACACAAACGCACAACGAACTCCTTAATCTTTCCTCCGTACCCCTCCTGCACATCGCTCTCTCTGCTGGTCTCTCGGCGCTCAAAACCCCTGCCTGTCATTCTTCACATACCTCCTCCATCTCTCCCACTTCCACGGCCACGACGACTACATCCGTTTGTCCTATCTGCAGCATCGAACTCAACGAATTAGCTAAAGATATGCCTTATGCACAACACACTAAAAGTCACGTTGAAAATGATTTGGTGCTTTTGCCGAATGGTCATGTGTATGGTGAACATCGATTGCACGAGTATAGCCGGAAGGTGGGTCTGGAGGAGGGGACTTATAAAGACTTGAGGACGGGAGAGGTATTTGCGAAGAGCTTAGCCAAGAAAATATTTATTTCATAATGCGAGTGTTGGAGTAGCATTTGGGTGGTTCAACCGATGCGTGTCTTCCAGAGCTTCGCTGCGTGGATTGGGAGTTAGGTATTCAAAGAATGGTACACGCATACAAAGTTTTATGGTCAGACTGGGTGGTGTCATGATTCATCTTATGAAATGCTTTGTAGGGGAGAGAAGCGAGTAAGAAGTAGGTGAGAAGTGAGGAACAAACACTAACATATATAATAAAATCATACAGTCCATCCATATGCAATAATCTTGGAGCAGGGGAGCGCAATCGTGGATGCGGTATTATAAGGGAAAGGCATCTCGTAAACTAAAGGGGAAAGAAAAGGGGGCGTTGTATAAGAAGAACTAAACGAGTGAGAATCATAGCATGAGGATCGGAGTGAGGATGTGTATATATGCTCATTTACAGCACTAATAATAAGTAGATTGGTAGCTATATTTCAATATCAGGATCAGATCATCAATTCCACACTTCGCCATCTGCTACAACATATGAAGTAGACGCACAGATATCACATTAGACAGGAAAGCAATTCAACACGTCAAAGTCTGCAGAGTTCCAAATTTCTAAATAAATTCAATCATTCATCATTATCAGCACTTACGCACAAGTAAGTACCTATTAAGTAGAATAACCCTCGGGGTTTCTTTTTTCTCTCCTTCCTTCCTCCCTCCCTTCCTTCAATCAAACATACTCTTGCCCTTTTCTTCTTCGTATTATCCATCACCAGTCCTCATCAAACATAACATGATATTCATCGCTCTCTTTCTACCTCTCTCGCATTCCCTTCTATCTCCTGTTCTCTTCTCATCTCCATCTATCCATCCATGCATGCTACAGTAATCCCACACACAATCTCACCAGAACTTCCCTGACGCAAGCAGTGATGTTGCAATCCATCAGTATATAAATACATGCAACTCCCATCTGTCTTCTCAACAATGCATTCCGATTCCAACTCCAACTCCGACTCCGACTCCAAACAAATCAACTGTTCTTCCCTTTCTTTCGCTCCTCCTTTTCTTTCTTTCCCTCTTCTCTACAAAATATCCTCTTGATCTCTTTCTCCTAAAACGCCGGTGTAAAAATGAAAAAGGGGGTATAAATTGCTTCTCTCCTTGCTTTCCGTCCTTCATCCTCCATTTTTCTTCTTCTTCTTATATGTGACATCTCTCATCGCTCACCAGCACCTAAGAAACGGAATCCACATGGTCACTCCTCTGACTTCTACTGGGTATTGTAGCTAGTAACTCATTTTCTGGCGGGGTTCCCACGACATGTCCTTGCGATATCCCCGAATCTAAACGATCTGATTCGGGTATTGTGGCGGGATATGAGATTTCCGGGTCTGGGACTTGGATATCGAGCTATTTGGTGTACATCAGTAAGGACTTCTCCTTCACACGTGGAGGCGAGTCGAAAGACATCTACTAGGAAGAAACTCACATTCATATATCCCGTTCTCCTCAAGCTCACGATTTTTGGAGCTGTTCCCGGTTCTTTTGCCCTCGATTCCATATCTCGATTCCATTCCTCCAACCACATTTCCACGCGATTCAATCGAGACTTCACGCCCGTCCAACCTAAATCATCCCATACCCAACCCGTCACCAAGCCCATCATTCCATCGAAAATATTTCTCGCGCTCCAGGGATTGAAAGCCGGTATCAATTCATTGTTAATCCTCTCAATCAAGCCTCTAAAATCCTGTTCCGTAACCCCAGCCGGATCCAAAATCTCTGGATACAAATTTGAAAATGTAGGCGCGAGATCTCCCTCCAGCATCCAATCACGACGAATGCGTATTATACGTGTTGTGTTGTATAAAGGCGATGAGAGTGGAACATGCATATTCATGTGTGGAAAACATGGATGTTGAGGACCCCAAGCATCATCATCTCCCTCCCCCGGTTCTTCCCCAACTATCGATGTGCCATTTGATGATAGCGCGGAGCCGATACCGCCTGGCAATGATACGTTGGAATCGTTCGCATGTGGTATTGGTGATGTGCCGGATGGATTGAGAGTATTGGGACCGCGCTCAAGGTCAGTAGACATAGCTGCTTTACTGAAATCGAAAGAGATGCCCGAAACGGGTGTCGGGGTAAGCTGTCTTCCTTCTGGGACCCTTCCAGTAAGCTTTTCCAATGTTGTCGCAACGGTGATAACAGGCTCTTCTTCCGCCGCTTTCCCTTTCCCTTTATCAAGTTTTTGTCCGGCAGTAGGTGTAAGAGGAGAATCACCGCTTTTTCGATTTCGCGCAAGGTCTATGCTAACCGTTCTTGGTAAAGATATTCGATGTGAACTTAATGAACTTCCACTCCTATCAACCTGTAAACTTGCCCTCGTAGATGCAGAATGTCTTTGTTGTCGCTGTTCCGGTAATGTTAATAATGGATAATCGCCTCCAGCACTGGCTCCCTCCCGTAGATTTGATATGTCTGGATGTTGAAGCGGTATCGCAATAACTGGTCGTTCTTCTGGTGGTGACTGATGTCTCTTTGGAGATGTCTGAGGATATGCTCTCGGGGTTGAGTTTGTCGGATTCCACAATCTAGATGTACTTGGTCTCCTGGGTCTCCCCCTCGAAGTACTTCTCGAGCCAGCACGAGATCTGAAGGGATTTGGCAGAGTTTCGGTTGTACCGGGATTCGCAACACCTTGCAAGGCGTTCCTCCAACTATACCTCGTTGGACTGCTTATTCGCACCTGTGGTTGATCGCGATTGGTTGGCAAAGGGCTTGGTGACGGATATGGAGGTTGATGGCTTGGGGATGGAATTCTCGCGTTTCCAATCGCTGATGGAGGGGCATTGGGTCGATTGGTATTTCCTATGGTGGATGGAGATATGGTGGTCGGTAGGATGGACGTGTGTGACGCCGTTGGGAATTTGCGGCCGGATTATGGGCCGCTATTTTTGATAAGCGCAGGTCTCTCTCCTTCCTCTTCTCCTTCTTCTCCTCAACCTTTTCCCCTTCGTCTTTCCGTATTGTTGTTGTTATTATTATTATTATTAATGCTTGGTTTTTATTAGGACGACCTGATAGTCGTATGGATATCGAAATTTTGAAATCTTTACCCTTCAGTCGAAAGGATTCTTCGTGGGGAATTGTAAGGGGATTCGTACTAATGCAAAGTGATGCAGTCAGATAGGAGTCCTGCAAGAATCGAAGTTTTTGATTCGCTTGTGGAGTTCGGTGTGATGAAATGCCTGATATTTCAGTAGATCTCTTTTCCATTTCGATTTTGCATGTCTAATTGTGGTTTTGGATTGGAATATCTTTCGAATAGTATGATGTATATATGTGTTCGTATGTGCTTCAAAATGCTTTGAAGATTCGGTTTGATGTGAACAGATGGGAATAGATGTGCTTTGTGAAGAATCAAAGCGAACGGCTGAGGAGTAGGCTCGTCGCTCGGTAGGTATGCGAAGAGGTATGTATATAAAGATATGCAAAAGTCAAAATGTAATACTCTAGTTAGATCTCGGCCGTCATCAATGGAAAGTCGGGGGAATAGAAGTAGGTACAGTTGTACAGAAATCACAGGCTAAGAATTGAAGCCCAAGATATCTCGGTGAAGATAAGTAGAAAGTAGGCAGGCAGATCCAAGTGAAGCTCCAAGTTCAAAGTTCAGAGTTCAAAAGAAAAGAATCAAGTCTCATATGAAATGTGAGATGAATTCAGATCTCAAAACCTTACACGCATCAATGGTATCTTATCATGTCAACCACCTGGTGTACCTAGTATTTCCATCTCAACTCACGTCTTTCAATAAAATTACTTGCCTCAACCCATTCAAACCCCTGGGTCTATACCCAGGCACTTGAAAGCATTTTTGTGTTCCAACCTTGAAATTTTGGGGACGTAAAGCCCGGGTACAGTAAATTTCCTATTCCTATTTGGCTATTTGGTACCAACGTTTATGGCTCGCTCCATTGCCCATCGCTACCCGCCTAAGTACCTACTTATTTACCTGCCCATCTAGGGATCTCGAAGCAATGGCAAGCAATCAGCGAGTAGCTCCGTACTCATAGCACCATTGAGGCGCATCTAAATCTACACTACGCCATGGCTCAGCTCCTTGGGGGGGGAAAGACTTCACATTTGCGCTCTGTAGCAGGCAGTTCCGAGGATGCTACAAAAGCACCAAATCAACCAGCTATAAAAGCAATGGCCAATCCAACCCTCAAGGATTTTCAAATATTGGTATTGATTGGCCATCCGAAAGAAGCCCTGAGTAAACTTCCTTCATCTAATTTTTTATGCCAACTTATTATCATTAGTTGACGAAGTTGAGTCTCGAAATTTCCAAATGTCTGAGCGTGCAGGGCCCAGATCTAGGGATGGGATGCCACCACTGCTGTCCTCCAAGTATGTCATCACTGATAATATGATAGATATGACCTTCACGGGGGTTTTCTACCTGGTTCGAAACTACTGTACGTTGAAAGTGGACACAAATTCAATCATTTTTCAACTTTCAAGATTCCCCCCAATCCAGTCCCTCGGAAATGAAATGCTAGCTCGTCCTTCCCGAGTTTTACCCCTGAAAGCCTACATATCGATAGCTTCAAGCTAGCTCTTTCTACCAATAAACAACTTCTAGATCCCCAAAGCAAAATCGGGTTACAAGTCGAATAATAATCCCAAGATCTTCAAAAGGTTCAATTATACTTTCAGCCTCGTTACACTCGTCAGCCCCCAGCTCAGCATACGAAATTGCATTTAGAGGGCATAAATGCCACCATATGACGTTGATAATTGAAGGGACCACCACCTCATGCTTTAGGAGTCTCATCTATATTTATCACAGCAAGCCTTGCTGAGGCTCCAAGTTTTTTATCCGATCTAAACTTAAAAAGAAAGGACTTCTGTTCAATGCTAAATCCCTGATACCGTCTGTATCCATGTTATGTATGGCACGGCGATATGGATTATCATAGCCACTTTTCCGGTGTGCCCGAAATGTGAGACTCGATTGACAGCTTGTGAGACTAGACTGACCGACTGTAAGACTCAATTGACAGATGAAAGTTACAAGACTACATTCCCATCTCTAGGAGAATGGGCATTTCCAGTCATAGAATTGGAAATTATTTCCTGATCTATGCACATCACAGTAACCTTCCTAGCCTCAAATAATACACAACCACTGCCAACCAATACTCAAATCAAATCAATACTTTTATCCCAAATTCTTCTCCCATTTGATCCAATACCAATGTACACCCACCATTCTCTGCCCAGTGCCTTCCTCATACCTCTCAGACATGACACATGTGACATTCCTCCAAGCATCAAGGATCACCAACTAGATCACCAAATGAATATCAGTGGACCTTATGCATGCTTCTAACTGGTAACCATGATCCAATTTCCTTCCAGAAGAATATTCGAAGCATGCGGGTCCGAAACAAATTACAAATTGAATGATCGGCGGAATGGCGGGTGATGATCTGTTTTTGAACTTCCTGTGTACGATGTTTCTACTCCGTACTGTAGTTCACTGCGTGTGTTGTTAAGTGTTGGGACCTGGGGAAGATGGATTGGATTTGGCCTAAGATTTCGCTGTTTCAATCTAGGGATGGACTTGTTAACAGCAGATAACAAGAAGAAAAGCAGGAAAATTAATATTCACGAGTTATAACGAAGTGTAGTAGATGATTAAATCTTCCATTATTAATGAGTCTATCTACGCCTGTCGGCTCCTAGATATCTCTCTTTCTCAAGACTGATCACTAGAATAGTATATCCAACTCTGTGGCAAATGCTATACATGATGGATCTTCTCCTGTTCCCGCCAGTGCCATTTCCATCCACAAGAGGCTCTGCCAAAACAGTGCATGAGTAAAATCCGTATCCAGTATCGTTGATCCCGTTGTATTCGATAATACATGTTGTCCTGCTTTCCAACTCATGTATCGTGTATTCATCCAACACCATTCCCAATCTGGTCATCAGATTATCTCCCCAAGCCGTAGATATACATATATACAAGAATTTTATCTCAGCCGTGTTGTCCAGCAAATTCTAGACGTCTAGTTTCATCTCATCCATCCAAAGTTAAACCATTAAGAATTACCCTTCACTCTCAGTCCTATATTTCGTCTCTCGCGAACTTGATTCCCATATCAAAGCACCTTCCTCGCCTCATCTTGCATCCGACTCATCATTTTTCTATGCAACTCTTCCATCTCTCCACCACCTGTCCTAATTCTTCCTTCCCATCTCTCTTCCCTCAATTCCTTTGCCCTCCTCTCCCCATCTTTTCTCATTTCCTCCGATTTTCTCTCCTGCCAAAGTACACTCCTTCTATTCTCCACTGTATCCATTACCCTCTTTTTCTGCACTTGCAAATCATTTGCGATACTATTTCTCCACATCGCCAATTGCTGCTCTCTAACCAGTGGAGTTTGGATCTCTGATGAGCGCTTCGGTTGATGAGAATTAAAGTTTGTATTAAGGGCGGCTAGAGGTTGAGACGTAGATTGACGAATGAGTTCGCGACGCTTGGAAAGTGGTATATCATCGTATTCAGCAAGAATTGGAGCTGATTTGTTGACGTGATAAGACCGCAGAGGGCTTTTGATTGGACCAACTTCGTTATCCATTTGAGAATGCGACCCAGATGGAAATCGTGAGGGAGACTGTGGGTTTGGTTCAAGTATCGGCATGGAATGTGTGGAAACATTTCTCTTAGGGAAGTAAGATGATCTATTGCGGAGGATTGTGTCTCGTTTTTCCATTAGTGTATTAGGATTTCCGAACGCAGGGGAAATCGATTGCGAAAAGTGTTGTTGAAAAGATGGAATTTCTTCTCCAGGTGATTCGACTATTGGCTCTGGAAAGTTTGGATTTGAAGCATTGCGCAATGCTCGGTGCACTTCAGATCCTCCTATTGGTTGTTGCGAGGAGTTTCGTGTCGATGTATCCTGTCCATGAATGTGATAATCCTCGGGTATCGTCGCAAAAGGCGTGATGTTTGATTGGGTTGAGCTTGACCGGATAAGGCCTGGAGAAATTGATTGCTGGGAAGATGATCGTACTGCCGGTGGTGGAAGAGCATTGTGAGCTGTTTGTTGAAGTGCTTCAACATCCACGGGAACAGCCGATTCGGATTTGGGATCCTCGGAAATACTTTCGGCAATTTCTAACTCTTCCAATTCTGGTGAGTCTGCATGACTTAAATGCTTTGCCCACTCATTGGTACGATATGACATGACAACTTTTGAAAATTGAGCAGGTAATTGCTCCTTCGTGATTTTCGTGGCCTTTGTGTCAGGCGCAGATGCAATGGATGACTCTGTCTTTAGTTTTGATTCAGTTCCATTGTCAGCATCTTCAAGACTTTCTCCAACAGTGGAATTTGACGTGTTTGGTACTGGATCTCCACATGTTGTTAGAGAGTCCTGTTGTTGCATTGTCTCATTCGAGGACAATTCATTTCGGGGAGCATTGAGAATATCAGTGGCAACAGTAATTCCCGACTCTGGCCGAAGCTCCAAACTCTTCCGTACATCAGATGTTCCACTAGCCACCTTATGATCTGTATCTTCAGTCGTGGAATCCATTGGAGACGAAGGAAGTTGTTCGAGTGCGGTTTCTTGTGGTTCAGTCGTCGCCTTCACCGTCACCAGCTCTGGACTTTGCTCGTTATTTTGATCATCTTGTGCTGGGAAGTCCACATCTGGTATAGGAGTGTCTTGGCTAATAACTGACGATCGTATACTTCCTACCTCCCTGTCTTCATCATCGCTGAGATCATCCACAGTTGCCGCGATAGAACTTGCGCGATCCGCCTCATCAGCATAGGGAGTCACCAAATCTTCTGTGCTGATACCTTGCTCTTCTGAATACCTTTGTGATTCTCTTTTCGATCGACTAGAGATTTTATTCGACAATGCTGAACCGTCACTGGGTGTACGTTTCAATGTTTCGCCATTGGCTGCTAGCTCTTCGTCGGGAGAAGTAGCAATCGAAGATCGATCATCCTCCATCTCGCCTTCGGGAATCTTGAAAGGAAGAGGCACTACCTCTGGTGCGACTGTCATTCGTGGAGGAGGAGCTTTACTTGTAGGACGTAGTGAAGGCAGACTTGCTAGGTGGGTGCTTTCATTATTAATAACCACGGCTTTATCTCCTGTTGGATTTGCTGATGGTTGAGATCGGGAAGATTTTTGACTAGACTGACGCGATGGAGTAGTGGTTTTATCTTCAATCCGCTCAACTTCGGGTGCCGCATCTCGAGCAACGCGTACTGTAACCGCTCCATCGTGCCCTTTTCCACTGGACATAACAAGACCAGTAGCATTGGGTCGAGTAGGTAAAGACTTGCCAGAGATTTCAATCTCTGTTCCATCAAGTTCCACAATAGAAGTAATCGTCTTGGAATGCCCTCGTTTTGAATCCTCCAAATCACCCACTACAGAATCGTGTGATGATTCATCTCCCGATTTGACCTTCTCGCCGTATATTTTTTCCCATCTTTCTTTTTCTTCAGTATTTTGATCCTCAATTCTTCTTCCTACATTCATTTCCTCCTCTTCTATAGCCCTTTCGATTGCTTGGCGCTCTTCCAATCTCTGCGCACGGTGATCTTGGATCATCTTGTGGACCTTTGATTGTGACACTAGACCAGCTAAGAAGATGACGAAAATTGCGGCGATCTCGACACGAATTCCTTTGGTCACGGGGTATGTTGTCGCGCCCAGAGGAAAAAGGTTTTGATTCAAGTTCCAAATGTAAGCCCAGAATTCTTTTAGGCCTGCTCTACTGAAACAATCAATCCCGAGAACGATCGCAGTGGAACCCGCGAATGATATACACGCAACCAATCCATAAGTCCTAGTATGGTGACTGAAGGACAGCGAGAATGTAGCAATACTGATTGCCGCAATTAGAATCGATTTCCCGGCTGTTGACGTGATCAGTCCACCAGCTTTCATCACAAGCAGCCACATGCTGAAGCAAAAACCTCCCAGAAGACATCCAAGGCCCTCGGTAACCTCTGTAAATATCAAAGAGCACCCGCCAATGATGAGCCCAGGTAGGACGATTGCAACGAGATATGCTCCCTCGACGGCATTGCTAACAGGAAGATTCATTACAAAAAGAATCAGTACCGTGATTGCAATGCTGACAAGATATCCTGCTGAAAGGGAAATGTGTAGCCATCTGTTCTTGAATCCAATGAAAGTATATAATATGCCGGTTGCGATGAGGATAATACCTGCAACAGCAAAGGCTGGTGTAATCTCGGGTTGGAGAGGTAACTCGCCGGGTAACACTGTAGCTGCTTCAATGTCAGCATCCTGTCAAAGTCCAATGAGGGTAGGCGTTTCATACAGTTGAAGGCCGAATCTGTAGCGGATATACTTGTAGCTGTTGCGCCAATTGAGGATGCCGAGGCGGTCAAAGTCAACATTGCTGTATTCGAAGTTGCTGTAGTCATTGCCAAAGAAGTACTTTGCGAGTGTGTAATGGTTGAAGCGGACGTGAAGCTATCATTGCTTTCTTGCGACTCTTTCGCACTACCCGAGATCGACGATGAGGTAGAAGTGATCGTCGAAGATAGAGCTACTGAGTTGTCGCGTTCCTGGACCCGAACATCCCATGGTGCAGCGAAAGCCCATTGAATCGAAGCTCCCAATACCAGCAACACGGACCCCTTGATCTGCATTGTGTAGACTCTTAGAACTAGTCCCGGTATCTAGCACTGGATCATAAGATAAAGAAAAGTAGTCCTGGCGGGACAGGAGACTATTGCCAAAGCTCCCCTCAATGTATAGATGTGTAGTGTATGGCTTCGAAAATTACATGGGTAGTATGGAAATGAAACACGAATATTGGGAATCGAAGAAAGATAATGATTATAGAACAAGGAAAGGGGGGTGTGACGAATGTTTAGAGCGAGGCGTGAGGTAGTGTACCAATAGCCTGGATGGTTCATCTGAATACAGATAAGATATGAGTAGGTATATTATATGAAGTCATGTCAAGACCCGATGAAAATGTGGAAGGCACAGGTACTTAACACTGACGAAGATACTAAGTGTAGGCGCGAAGGCGTTTATGAGAGATTACGCTATCCGATGATGAATAGACTGGCACAAAGTGGGTGGGTTTGTGCATGGTTGGTTCTTATGTGTATTTAGAAATCAGTGTGCATGCGATGAACGATTCGACATGGAATTCTCAACGGACCGCGGACCGCGGTGATCTACTGCAAGGTAGACATTTCTTGGGTGTTGGTTTAAAGCAGACCCATTGACGGATACATTTGTCCTGCAGCTTGACATAATCCCCGCCTTGGAAGTTAACATCCTGCACTTACAGGAAGGCGTCTGCAATACGAAAAATATGATGCATGAAAGTAAATAATTGGGAGTGTAGGGATTACAAACAATGCGACGCAGTGCCACGAAAGCATGTATACCAAACTTTTTTTTCTCTCTTCTTAACGTCAAAGCCACATCCAAATTTTATGGAGGGGAAATGAAGAAATCTGTTCGAGAGACGATACTCGGTGAATCGGAGAAAAAAAGCTTGGAACTCGGCCCAAAATAATGGGAGTTCATTTGCTTGCCGTGTCTGTCAGATCTGTCTGAAGCATCTGATGGATTTGATTTGTCTAGTCGAGTTTCATGGATTCCATTGAATCCAATCAAGAAATTTGTGACCTGAAGTAGATTGAAAAACCGCATTAGACTCATTGTAGCGAGATTAGGTTACTATCAAAAATGGAGCTGTGGGGAGATCTACCGATCAATCTGAGTGCTATGGTTAGCATTGACCATAATGGGGCTGACTTATAGTAGATCAATTGATCGCCAACTTTTCTTTCTTTCCTTCGTTCTTTCGCTCTTTCTTTTGAATGATCTTGACCTTCCCCCCGTCTCTCGCAGCTATTTCCTTTTCCTCGCTGTTCTTGCTTTTGTCTCGTTGTCTTGTCTGGCCATGACTAACCATATGATGGAATGCTTTCTTTTTTTCCCAATATTCGGGATGAGCTAGAAGGAAGAAGGTACAGAGTAAGCTGTGCATTGCATAACCGGTACATAATGCTTGGACAGTATATATTGCTAAACGATATCTGCCTGACAGTACATATTGCCTGACCAGCATTTACGACCTAGCACCCGGGTACCTTTCGTATGCCGGGAATGGGTTTCGAAAGCACAAAGTACACCGAACTAAGAAACCTGAGCACAATCAGCAGATGGCAATGTCAGGTTGAAGAATTGGAAGCTAGGTAGGTAGTGTAGTAATTCCGGGAGTTGTTTCGATATTTTCAAGGAATCAATTCTCCATAAGGAATAGCTCCAGGTACAAGAGTGTCTTTTAGACCTTCCCCCTTCATTTTCCGGTCCTTTTCGGTTCACTCCGTTCCCAATCCCGCCCGCATACTGTTAGCTTTCCGGTTCATCCGACCTATTATACTTCTGGAAAGAAGTCTCCGTTTCGTGTCAATAATTACTTCGTTGCATCGATGTAACATGCCGCACTCCCTGAAAAGGTAACAGATCCAGGATGAACCAAATGTCAAAAGAAAATCCATTCAGACATGTGATACAAAGACTTGCAATGTTTTTATGGTGTGGGGGGATGGGGAGCGGGAGGGCGTTGGTGAAGAGCTGTAATCCCTTCATGCGAAGTGATTCTGATGAAGCATGCAATCCATACCACGATTTCACCATCTGCAGATTAGGAAAGTCTGGAGTACATCAACAAGTGATACAGGAACGACCATCTAGAAAATCTCCAACCAAGATGATGGTGATGGTACAGAACATCATCAGTAACACCGTCTCGGGTAGATAAGGTTTGTGTCTGTGGTAGCTGAGACCAGCATATAAGGCATTAAAAGAGATGGCTGAACTGGAAATTTCTTGGATGAAGAGATGCACATATGATGCTCGTATCCGTGATGGCAAGACGTTATATTTGTTTGGGGATCTGCTGGCATGATCTTGAACCTTTCGTGTTCGAGCATTCAAAAGGATTGGGTGACCATAGCGGGAGTAAGACATCGCAAGGAAACCAAAACGAGTCGGATGTGATCGGCGACCTCCAAAGCTTCCAAGATTCCAAGATTCCAAGATGTCAAGATATCAGGATGTTTCTTCCTGCGACGCTGCATTCAAAGAACTCCTCGTTTAGGTATCAATAAGCAATGGCGTGCATTCAACTGCGTAAATGTAAAGGCAGACGTAACATTCCCCATGATATCAATCCTACTTCATTTTGAACGTCGTGTGTTTGTCTATCAGTCGGAATGCCTAACCTGCCTGCGTGGTTGAGTTAAGTGATCTCTCAAAGGATTCAATAGCGAAAGTAGTATATCTTCCCAAGTGTCATATCACGCACGCAAGGATTCCCAATAAAATCGAGGATGCTTTATATTCAATGCTGTGTTATCGGTCGGAATTCTCCCTTGGTAGACAAGTGATGGGAGTCCCCAATCTTAACACAATTAATCCCAATGAATCACTGCTGCTCGTTGCTTGCCGCTTGTCGTTTGCTGCTTGTTGCTTTTTGTCTTCGCTGCTGTGCTTTCAATCGGAAACTATACCTCAATGCCTGGTAATTGCAACGATCTCAAGATGTAAAGGATCAAAGGCAAAGGTTTAGAGGCAAAGAATCAAAGGCAAAGGCTCAAAGGCAAGAATGGAAGCCAAGTCTTCTCCAGGTTTTTGTCACCAGTTGTCTCAGTTGATTAATAGAAACCCCAATGGTGTATATGCCCTCCTTGTGAACCTCGAAATGCTCGCAAGTGCACATACGAGGGGAAGAATTGATATTTATGCCTCAGGCATACACTCCACCTCATCTCAGATTTTGTGCCCGCCATAACACAGCAATCGCGATAGGAAGAAAAAAAAAATCAATATCGATCAATTCACATTCGTCAAGATCCCATATAATTTCCACAAGCCAGTCCCAAAACTTGCGCTCCTCCAGATCCGTAAAGATGTTCGCTTTCCGTCGCAATATTCCATCCACCCTCTCTCGCAACTTCTCCACCAGCGCTCGCAACAACACCTTCGCCAAACTCACACTCATTGGTCGTCTCGCTGATAAGCCTGAAATAACTGCCACAAGCCAAGGACATGAAATCATGAAATATGCGGTTGGTACTAGCACTGGCAGAGGAGAGAATCAAAAGACTAGTTGGTTTCGGGTAGTGAGCTTCTTGCCAGATGGACCACAGAGAGATTTCATCTCGAATTTGGACAAAGGGTAAGTTCTTTTGACTCTTGATATCTGGAGAGAAAATTACCTAGGAAGAAACCTCTTCGGTATGGGTACATCTCGTATGTCAATCTTAGCAGAGGCAGAGGCAGAGGCAGAGGCAGAAGCAGAAGTGGATACTGAGCTCGGAAATCCAAAAGAAAGAAGGGTATTTCAAAAGTATCCGATGCTGATATGCGTTTAGAACCTTGGTATATGTAGAAGCTGAAGCACAAATGAATAACTACCAAGATGCCGATGGGAAGAACAGAAGTTCTATGAACGCAGTTCAGCGTAAGTACCCTCTTTAAAGTACCTACCAAAGCACTAGCTAACACAGATCAAACAGAGAGAATCGACGTCCTGCAATACAAGAAGCCTCAAGATGCGAGCGCATAGATCAATTGGCCATGAATATATGAATTCTATGTAAGATGGAATGGATGATAGGATGTAAACAGACTTACTTTTCGATTCGCGTGTGTGTGTAATATCGAATTTGGGCGGCGCAAAAGGCACCATACTTCCAAGGAAGTGTGTAAGGGAAAATGTCGATGAGAACATTACTAGTCAAGGCACCTTTCTCAATGAGGGTATCACAAGTCAGCTACTATCTCAAACCATGAATTTATTTTCTGCACTTCACGTTCGATCCAGTCATTTGTTACAATTTTGATGATCATAAATTACTGAGACATGCAATAGCTAACATTATCGTTGTGGCATCCTCTGACATTTGTGTAAAGAGCATTCCAAACTCTCCTTTGAATTTTGAAGGAGCAAAAACTATGTTCAGAGGCTGACACTATCAAAGAAGAAGGGAAAAATACGAGAAAAGGAAACAACGCGCGCTGTGTCTATCAACCTAACTGCCATCATATGTCATGTTTTCCCAACACCAAAATTGGAAGAACGGACACCTCAGGGTTGGGGTTCCCTACATTGAGGCGTGTCGCTTCTCTCCAATTCATGAAGAAAGACCATACTAATTGCAGACACAGGAAGCAAGCGCACAAAGAACTCCAAAGTGCTATGATTGTGCCAATATGATGCAGAGCCTTGACCATGAACCAGGAGCCACTGTTGACTTCATCCCATTTAAATCCCAAATAATACCATCAAAAATTGGTGGGAATCGAACCCACCGAGGAAAGAAGGAAAGAAAGAAAGAAGTCGTAGCTCAAGGTCATGGTGTCAACAATTCTACAAGCTGCTCCAGAAATCACGACACGGATTCAACTGAGAGCCCATCATCATTACTAGATTGTTCAAAGATGGCATGAACAACCAGCACAGGAAGGGGTGGCGCCGTTATTTTGTTCAGGACCGGACCTCAGCAGGGGCTCCCTTGCGCTTCTTGGCGGCGGGTTGGTTATCTGAGTCACCAGGAGGACTAAC